>JAWZYT010003036.1:5000-42860 GCA_034508575.1 Petrolisthes manimaculis | reverse complement strand
ATCATAACACCTCGACCTCACCCAGTTTATCGTACGAATCAAACCTCACCCAACGCTTGTGTACTGAACCTTAATCTGCTCGTGACGTCAGCAGAGAGAGAGAGAGAGAGAGAGAGAGAGAGAGAGTGAGAGAGAGAGAGAGAGGAGAGAGAGGAGAGAGAGAGAGAGAGAGAGAGAGAGAGAGAGACCCTTTTCACACATCACTTACGGTACCTACTGTAAATTTTCTCCTTTTTCTCCCTTTCTATTTTTCATTTTCCTTATTATAGCCTTCGTCACTCCCAATGTTTACTCTCTCCAGCCTCTTCCTTTTCTCCTCATCCCTAATCTCTCCTTCTCTTCCTTCTCTCACTCTTTCTCTTTCTTTCTCTCCCTCCTCTCTCCTTCCTTTCCTACATTTACTCTTCTCTTCCTCTTCCCTCTTTCCTTTCTCTTCCTTCTTTCTCTTCACTTTCTCTCACCCCTTCACTTCTCTTCTCTCTTACTTCCTCTCTCCTCTTCCTCCTCTCTCCCTTTCCCTCCTCTTCCTCTCCAACTCCTCTCTTCACTTTCTCTCACCCTCTTCCTCTTCACTTTCTCTCACTTCCTTCCTTCTCCCTCTCTCCTCTTCCCTTCCACCCCTACTCTTCCCCTCCTCCTCCTCTCCCGTCCCAACTCTTCCCTTCCTCCTTCCACCCCCCTATTCTTCCCCTCCTCGCCCTCTCTCTTTTCCTCCTTCCACCCCTACTCTTCCCCTCCTCCTCCTCCTTCTTCTCCCGTCCCTCCTCCTCTTTCCTGCATGTATACCCACCGTCACTTCCTCTAACCACGGATGCGAATGTTAACCAGGATCTAGCGTCCCCCATGCAGTGTTGGCCAGATCCTCAGAGCTCCCACAACCACTTTACCTACCTTACCTACTTACTTACCCTCCACACCTTTGACAACAACAGATCTTGAAGCGCTAAACTTGTAGCCCCTCAAAATAATGTGTTCTGCATGGGTTCGATGTTCTGGGTTCGATATTGTGGCCAGCAAGTTACGTGTTTTCTGAATTCAACACTTTAAAATTTCAATTCTCACACTAGATAACAGTATATTTTATTTTAACTCTCACACTTGACCACAGCAGATAGTGAAGCATAAATTTGTAACCCCTCAAAATATTGTGTTATGAGTTCGGTGTTGTGGCCAGCAAGATGCGGGTTTTCTAAACTCAATACTTTTTAATTTCAACACTCGAACGACGGTGCTGGGGGGGGGATTTCCTGTGACGTATAAGATCATCTGGAGTCAGTACAAGTAAGTTATGAAATGTACAGTCGCCGGCAAAAAAAAAAAAAAAAAAAATCATGTCGCCTCACTCGTCCACTTCTTGAAGCATAAATATAGGCTTAATTCTCTAACAAACACATTCACCCAGACAAAATAAACATCTCAGCAGGTTCTTCAGTTTGTGAGCCTGCATGTGAAACGTATAATAATTCATACTTACTTCTTGATTTGGCAGACGTGGCGACACGACTTTTGCCGCCGGCTGGCTGTACAAGATGTTTAGTAAGACTTATTTAATTTTCATTTTTTTTTATGCCGCAAAAAATTATACAGCCTTGGAGAGTTGCTGAGGGAGTAATACACTTTTGCTACATTAGAACGCCTTGATTCCTCCAATGTATGCCCAGGAAACACGACCAGATTAGTGTGCTTTGGCTTGGAATAGTTTGGAGGAATCAGTTGCTCCAGATTAATTAACTAACGCTGTACTATAATACCCCCTTACTTAAGACACCATTCCCATACCACTTACAGGTTATATATACTCACGTTGAATCTTCCACATTGGTTGATATGGCAGGAGTGGGAGTGAAAGGCTTCGTGTGTGGTAAAGGTTGGACAGTGTTACAAAGCTGGAGAGAGAAGATTGTTATGTATGTGTGTGTGTGTCTCCTCACGACGTCTAATCCTGCAAATGAGATGCAATTGAAGCGCTTGAAAAGAAAGGGATTATTGTTGTCATTTTAATTCATTTTTCAATCAAGGGGTTACTGTTGTCATTTTAATTCATTTTTTAATCAAGGGGTTACTGTTGTCATTTTAATTCATTTTCTTAAGGGGGTTACTGTTGTCATTATTATTCATTTTTTAATTATAGGGTTACTGTTGTCATTTTAATTCATTTTCTTAAGGGGTTATTACTATTGTCATTTTAATTCATTTTTTAATCAAGGGGTTACTGCTGTCATTTTAATTCATTTTCTAAAGGGGTTACTGTGTCATTTTAATTCAGTTTTTAATTAAGGGGTTACTGTTGTCATTTTAATTCATTTTTTAATTAAGGGGAGATTCTCTTGTTGGGAAATGAGAAGGCTACTGATTCCTCCTAACTATACCAGAGAACAAAACAAAACAAATGTCCTCAGTGGTACAGTTGCCTCCAAAAATCTCGAGACACTACCTACCTACCTACTCGCTTGCTTGAATCTAGCAGGGAGGAGTGTCTCAACATTTCTTGGAGGCAACTGTACTATGATAAGGGGATCTTTCTGGTGGTGGCATAGTTTGGAGGAATCAAAATACCTTCCAAATATCACCAGCAAAAAAAAAAAAAAAAAAAAAAAAAAATGAATCTCCCTATATTCATTCATAAACTTTGGGGTGAAGAGGATAGACCATCATTACGAATAATAATAATTAATTTTTGGCCTTATCGCTACAACACAAAACTTCCCACATGCACACACACACACACACACAAGGGAGAAAAAATAATAATAATATTGGCTTAGGATATATTTGTGTAGCTATGGCAGTCACCACACCACACACACACACACACACACGACCTTAACCCCAAAATATGTAAATGCTGTGATAAAATGAATGGGACCCCGAGTTGGTTGTAGGATTGAGGGAGTTGGAATGAGGTTATATACGAGCACTTTATTTTTTTTTTTTTGTCTCTCTATGTATGTATTATGTATTATGTATATGAATCTGCACTGACTAAACACCATGCATTCATTTATTAAGGAGAAGCATTTAGTGGAAACATATTTGATTACGTGTTCTATATATAAACTCTAGTGTGTGCTGAAGTATATAATGTAGGTAAACTGGATCATCTATTTGGGGTGAAATGGAATGCTTCTTTTAATTCCCCTTTAAATATATATCTAAATGTTTCAATATAGTAGTAAAGGATTTGATGTCAGGTTTAGTTTATGGGGATCTCTCTCTGGTTAATTGAAGTGTCTTAATTCCTCCAAAGTATGCCAGGAACAGGACCAGATTAACAACATTAATGGTGGCCTGTTGTTTGAAAAAGTTTGGAGGAATCAATTGCTCCAGATTTATTAAGAAAAGAATTGGTCCTTATAGGTGATATTACAGTAAATCTGGAGTAAAATATATCAACCAACTATTTACAGCAACAGGCAACCATTACTTTTGTTAAGGACCCTGTGATGTAGTCAGAAAATAGGAGGTTTGGGGAGTCCTTCAAACATTGCCAGGAAACGCCACCCATATGGAAGGAGTTTGTTTCGTGACGTGGTTAGGAGAAATCAGAAGCCTACCAATCTTTATACACGATCACAGGGTCCTTTAATTTAGTTTATGTTGCCTGATATACTTTGGAGGAATCAAGTCTCTCTAATGTAACAACTGTGTGGGGTACCATTAAAGGAATCAGTGGACTTATAATTTTTATTCGCACATCACAACAGATAATCCACAAAATACACACGTCACCAACACAAACAAATCCTAGGCTTCTTGTCTCTCTCTCTCTCTCTCTCTTTCTCTCTCTCTCTCTCTCTCTCTCTCTCTCTCTCTCTCTCTCTCTCTCTCTCTCTCTCTCTCTCTCTCTCTCTCTCTCTCTCTCTCTCTCTCTCTCTTTATACGTGAAGCTTTATTTGGGGACTTGGCCTGGATAGTATGATGGATTAAGCCGAGATTCATGTGTTGGGGAATTTATTTTTTCCTCCAAACTATGCCACGAAACAGACCCCCCTATTAATACCAACGAGAGCATCAGTTTCCTGGCAGTGTCTGGAGGAATCAGAATAGCCTTCCAACAAGAAAATCTCCCCTTAATCAAGACGAATGACTCAACAACCTTTTCATTTTCTTTTTCTTCTTGTGTTTGGTGTTGTTTGTTGGATCTGACATTCATTCTAAACTTATGGGGGAAATGCTTTACAGTGTTCGTAGTTCTGGATCAATTAATTCCTCTGAACTATTCCCAGCCATTAAAGGACACCGTTATGTTTGGTCATCTGGTCCTGTTTGTTTCCTGATGATATATAGTTTGGAAGAATCAAGGTGCTCCAATCTATGTACAGTTGTCAAAAAAGGTATTGCGACAAATTTTGATAGAACTTTAACCCTAGTAATATCCACAACTATTTGTAGGGACTATAAGCATGTATAACAGAAGAAAATATACATACATATCCTTCTGTAATGCATACTTATAATCCCTACAAACAACTATGGACATTAATATATATAATGTTGTATCAATAGTTGTCGCAGTACCTTTTTTGGCAACTTTACCAAATGTGTGTTACCTCCTTGAGTCCCATTTTATTACCACTGCTTACCACTTACCTTTTTCGTGTCAGTAATTATTTGGGTACTTTGTTCTTCCACTTCTACATTAAATTTTATTCTGATACTGTCTCCCGTTTCTCTACTCATCCCATTGATTACTCTTTCTCTTCAATATGTAATCTATCACTTTTCATCCCATTTTCCACTATTTCCTACCTACCCTTTCTTTTATTTTTCACTTCACCTTCTTCCCTCTTTCATTTTGGCACTTTCTATTTCTATTTTTTACTCCTCCTTAGCCACGTCTCAGTTTCTCTCATTCTCTCACCCTCCACTCTCTCATCCTCTCACCCATCCACTCTCTCATCCTCCACTCTCTCATCCTCTCACAGTTCCTCGATAGAACAGTTCAAGAAACAGTAAGACAAAGTTCTGCCAATCCTGGTATAGTTAAAGTGATTGTTTCCTCCTTTCTTGTACAAAATGTCCTAGTCCGGCCTTTTTTCCTCCGGGTTAGGTACATTTCCATTTCCATACCCGCAATGCGGGTGGGAGAGGTGGGTGGGGAGAGCCTTCTCTTTACTATACTTTTATCTCACTATTAGTTAGCAACTACTACTACACCTACGGTACCTCCTTGGTATGGGTCGTAAGACCTTTTGAGGTGCTACTTGTCCTTGTAACTCACACATCCACTCTCTCATCCTCCACTCTTTCATCCTCTCACCCATCCACTCCAGTTTCCTTCGTGCTTTTTGTCCCTCCTTTCTATCACCTTCTCCCTCGTTCTAAAGGTTCTCCGAGGCCTTGGGGTGTTCTTATTAAACTCTCAATCAATCATTCTCCCACTTGACCACCTCCTTCTCACCTCTTACCTGTTTTTTCTTTAGACATTCTCCTGATTACACTCACCAACCTCTTCCTCATCTTCTTCCCTCTTTTCCCTCTCTCCCTTCTCCTCTTCTTCCTTCTTTTCCCTCTCTCCCTTCTCCTCTTCTTCCTTCTTTTCCCTATCTCCCTTCTCCTCTTCTTCCTATCCTTTCCTTCAACACGTAGTCTAGATTAACATAGTTCAACAAGTAACCTCGTTAAAGGCCACTATGGGCATCCTGTTGCCTGAACTTCCCTTGTATTCCTTCTCTTCTTTCCTCTCTTACTACTCTTCCTACTCCTCCTTCGCTCACTATTCCTCTTCTATCTCATCTTTTTCCTTTTCCTCCTCCTCCTCCTCCTACTCTTCAGCCTCCCTCTCCCTCCTCTTCCTTCTCCTCCTTCCTTTCCTCTTCCTTCTCTTCTTCGTCGGTGTTTCCAGAGAAGTGTAGTCTGTTGTTCCCTTTAAGTCTCTCTCTCTCTCTCTCACCCTCCCTTGACGCCCATTACCCTCCCTCCCTCCCTCCCTCCCTAAGCTGCTTACCCCCACCACACACATCTGTTTCGAAATCCCCAATCCCTTACCCGACCCTTTCACCCTCTCTCTCTCCCCACTTGCCATTCCCTCCTCCCTCTCCTAACTTGCCCCTCCTGCCCCTCCTGCCCCTCCTCCTCCTCCTGCCCCTCCTGCCTCTCCTCCCTTTTATCTCTCCTCGCCTCATTCGCCTTTCCTGCCTTGCCTGTAATTTTGGTTTGTCCCACTACGTTTACTGTTCTTCCTATTCCCTTCTTTCTTTACTATTCTCCCTGTTCCCCTCTTTACTTCTGTCTGATTCTATCTTTAATACTGAAGGCCCTACATATTTTTACAACATATTTTAACTACATATTTTAACTCGCTATCCAATTTCGACCCCTTACCAAATTGTACTTTTTTTTAAATTCTCTCTCATCCCATTCACACTCTATAGGAATTCAGTAGCCTTTTATTCCCTGTTACCTCACTCGTCCTCTTTTTGTTTACCTGCTCCCCTCACCCCCCCCCCTCGTATCCCTAGACAACACAACAGAGGGGAGAAGAGGATGAGATAGGTGGGGGGAAGGGGAGGGAGAAGAAGTAGTAAGGAGGAGGTGTGGAGAGGAGAGTAGAGGAAGAGGTAGACATGTGAGTAGAGTAGGAGGTAGGGAGAAGTGGACGAGGTAGGTAGGGGGAGAGAGTAGAGATAGAGGAGGAGGTAGGGAAAGGACAGTAGAGGATGAGGTAGGGAGAGCAGAGTAGAAGAAGAAGTGGTGGGGAGAGCAGAAGAAAAAGTGGTGGGGAGAGGAGAAGAAGAAGTGGTAGGGAGAGGAGAATAGAGGAAGACGTGGTGGGGATAGAAGTGGCTGGTTCGTCCGGCTTTAATAACTAGGTTGTAGAGGATTGTATTGTCCTCTAAACCGATATTTTTGTGCAAAAAATAGCGCTTTGGTGTAGTATAGAGCTAGATACGAGATATTGTTCAAAACCCTTTGAATATCGTTCGCACTAGACACTATCACAGTACATTTATCCCAAGTAACTAAAACTTTTGGAATAAGCCGCTAACTATTGAATACACAAATATCAGTAAACCAGATAAGGTCCCGCCATCTTGGACAACCCCTTGTCTACCCACTTAAAAATACCAAGAACAAGTCCCAGCAAGCGGGAGGATGGGAGGGAAGTAATTCAAAGCGCTATTTTTTGCACAAAAATATCGGTTTAGAGGACAATACAATCCTCTACAACCTAGTTATTTTATGCTACAAAAATAGCGCTTTGGTGTAGAATGACAAGCTGGAGGAGGGCGGCTGACTTGTGAGGTCGCCTTAATCTTAATCTGACCACCCGGTACCGTTAGAAACGGACCCCCTTAGCCAAAATAAAAGGTCACACCAGGTTAAGAATGTATCACTCCTTTTCTGTATTTATTGAAAAATTCCTTAAATTATATACACAAAATATAAGTAATGTACATATTAAGTCATAAGATAGGGAATCGTCACCCCCCCCCCCTTGTTATCACAAAGAGGGGGATGAGACTAGGAACATAGTAATACAGACACCTCCTATCACGGACCGGGCTGTGTCGCGAGTGCTATGCATGGGACATCCACAGCCTCTAACATTAAATATCTATACCTGAAAGAAGTCGTAGACCTCCAGCCTCCCAAGGACTGTACTTCCTCCGTTGAATGAGTACGGAGGAAGGCTAGAGAAGCTGCTAAGCCTCTAATGGAATGAGCTTTGGGTTCGTGACCCGGATCCGCCAAAGAAATAATCTTGCATAGCATACGCGACACAGCCCTAGCCGCTAAACGTTTACCCGTTAACGGGTTAACAAACAAATGATCCGGAGAAGCGTCCGGCGTAATGCCTATATACATTTTGGTAGCATGAACTGGACATAAATGGTGGTATCTACCATTGGCATTAAAACTAGGAATTTTCAGAGGACGTAATAAACTGTCATATTGTTCATTTTTGGCTAAGAATGAAGGTGACGGGGAAATAGTAATATAATGACAATTATCATCAAACACAGTAAATGAGGGGTGCCTTGTGAGGGCAGCCATCTGAGAAGCCCGAAAACCGCTAGCCAAAGATAACAGGAAGATAGACCTATAAAACAGTTGAACCACAGACAGTTGCGAGGTCCCTTGAAAATTCAAATAATTTAACACCTTATGAAGGGACCAATCTGGAACCCTATTCCTTAACCTAGGTTGAGATGATCTGATGCCTCTCATCAGCATCGTAATCATACGCTGATCCATGACAATATTAAAGGCAAACCGTAAAGGATCAGAAATGGCTGAAAAATGAGCTGAAACAGTGGCTGGAGCTCTGTTAGTGACATCAGCCAGCCATGATAAGAAATCTAAAACCGTGCTGGAAGAAATATATGAAATAGAATTATTTTTAATAAAAATTTGAAACCTTCTCCAGCACGATTCATACTGCCGAACTGAGGCAGGACGTAGGGAGTTAAGCATGATCTTTACTGTACGACTTGAAGCGGAATTGCTCAAGGCTTTACGGAGAAAGTCCAGGCGTGAAGTCGCAAGGACGTCAGCAACGGTAAGTTTAGGTTGTCTGACAGGCAAGCTGATCCCAGAAACAGAGGGTTCGGACACCTTTCCTGAAGCTCTGTGAACCATGGCTGGGCTGGCCAATATGGGGCTATCAACAATACTTTGCCCTGAAAGGATCGGAATCTGTGTACCACCCTCGTGAGAAGTGATGTCGCGGGGGGGGGAAACACATAAAGATAAGTCCACCGACTCCAATCCTCTGTGAACGCGTCTGGGCCGCCCGTCAGAGTGCGGGAATGCAGAGTTAGATAAGTGGCCAGCTGAGCCGAGGGGTGAGAAGCAAACAGATCTACCTCCGGAAGTCCGAACCTCTCCACTAATGATCGAAATACTGTCCTCTTCAACGTCCACTCTACTGATGACATTTTGAATCTGGACAGAGCGTCCGCCCATACATTCTCCACCCCTGGTACGAAGGAGGCTGACAGGTGCAAACCTCTCAAACGCGCTCGTATAAAGAGGCGTTCTGATAACTGAAGCAGAGGTAACGAGCGGGACGTGCCTTGAAGATTGATGCAACTTACTGCCGTGGAATTGTCCATCTTGAAGAGAATGGACATATCCCGGAGAAGTGGAAACATACAAAGAAACCTGAGGGGCACCCATAGCTCGCGAAGGTTGATATGGGACTGACGTAACCGGTCGTCCCATCCCCCGCACTGTTGGTGACCCTTGTCGGACTGGAAGCCCCAACCTATGTCCGAAGCGTCTGTGGTCACTATTAATGATGGAGGAGGTTGCACCCATGGCACCTGACTGCGCAGGTACCCCGATTTTAACCAAGGGTTTAATAATCTTAATAACATCTTTGGTACCCTGCGCGGTAAGTCTCGAGGAAGGACAGGCACCGACCTGTTGACCTCTAGAGTCAACCGACGGTGGCGTAACCTTCCTAAAGGCACTACCGGGGCCGCAAAATTGAGGGATCCTAACAACGCCTCCCATTGCCTCCTGGTGAATGTTTTTGACATTAACGCCCGCCGAACCTGCCGACTGGCACGAATGGCATTGTCCGACGACAGTGTCAAGGACTGATTTCTCGTGTCCCATAGTACCCCTAGCCAAGAAATGGTCTGAGTCGGAACAAGGCAAGATTTTGTGAAGTTGACCAGAAAACCCATTTCCCGTAGTACTCTCAACGTTATTTGAATGTTGACAGTTAATTGTTCCCTTGACCGTGCTATGATTAACCAATCGTCTAGGTACATTAAAGTGGCCACGCCCAATCCCGTAAGACGGGACGCGACCACCTTTGACATTTTTGTGAAAACTCTCGGTGCCAACGAAAGGCCGAAAGGGAGCCTGGTAAACTGGTACGTTCCCACCCCCGCTTGAAAAGCAAGAAACTTGCGATATCGGGCGTGGATGGGAATGTGCCAGTATGCATCCTGTAAGTCCAGAGCCGCTAACCAGTCTCCCTGACGAAGCGTAACCCGGACCTGCTTGATCGTCACCATCCGAAACCTTAAAGGTTTCAGAAAGCGATTGAGAGCACTCAGGTCCATAACTAACCTCGTTTTCACCGAGTTTTTCTTTGGCACAGTGAACAACTGGGACAGAAAAACCTTTCCTGATACCTTCTCCACTATTCCTCTGTCTATCATGACATCGATGTGTTGTTGCACTCCCAGCGAGACCTTGGCCGACCCTGGGGGCAGCACCAGAGGCTGATGGAAGAAAAACACACATTAGACACCCTATATATAGTACAAAACAAAAATCCACCAAAACCAGTACTTCAAAACAAACAACACTTACTGGTTTTTTGAGCCATGGCCAAGATAGACCCTTGTGGACGACTCTTGACGCCCACCCTGACTGGGGCCAAGCGTGGCCCCAGCCAGACAAGCAGCCCAGAGATGGACTACTGTTTGGTGACGGGCTGGGTAGCTGTCCTGCCTCGTCCCCGGGCCCTGAACTGTCCTCTACCACGAAAGGGCCGCTGGTACGACCCCCGCCGTGGAGGAGTATACACAGGGGGAGGAGGACGTCGTCCTTGAGTCCTCTGCTGTCTACCAATCCTGGAAAAGATAGGCCTAGGCGCAGGAGGTGCAGACACCTGTATAATTTGAGGTTGACTCGCTAGCACCTCATTAGTATGTTTATCATCAAAAATATGTGGTGCTAGCGGATCAGTAACAATTAAGGACCGTTGTATGTGGTGGTGTTGTCCCTTAACACAGTCCTTCCTCACCGCCACACGCGCATCAGCCCATGCACTAACCGCGTTCGGCAGTACAGACGACACCGCGCCAGCCAGTCCATCCGTCGCCACCCCCACACCTTTGACGATATCCCTAAAACAAATAAAAGAAAACGTCAAAATCTTAAACCGAGAAGATTAACGGTCAACTTGACCGCTAGACTTATAATTAGTGTGAGGTCAACCACAAAACGGTACTAACCTGATCGTTTCACGTGGAAGGGTGTCCACGAGTCCAGTTAATCTCTTAATAATGGCTCCCAACGTGTGAAGTGAGGCTGCCACTGACACTGAGTGTGCCAAGTGGTCTCTCGCTGCTACCTCCATCCGAGCCAATTTCCCATCAGGTTGTGACAGTCTGAATGGGAAGTGATGCTGTCCCGACAACTCCGGCCATAACATGGACGTCAAGGGTTGAGGTTGATTGTAAGGGTGTAGTAGGATGGGGAATGACTGTCCCGCCACACGAGGGATCGTCTTGCCTTCTGCCACTCTCGCCACCACTGACTGAATGGCAGCCAGCGCCTCTAACCCCTCGGTAGGCAGCGCATCCCCCCCTGGGAACACAGCTGCTAGCCGACCCTGGAAGGGTAGAACCTCTACCCCTTGAGATGGGCGGAGCTGAGTCCGTCGCAGCAAGACAGATAACGTCTCGACCGTCGTCTGGAGGTTAACTTTGGTAGCACTGACTGGTCCTGGTACCACCGGTCTAGCTTTACAGATAAAGCTAACCGACCCATCCTCCGCGGTCACTTGTCTTATCAAGACGTTATCGTCTTGCTTCAAACTTGTGGGGTCATCCGGATCAGGCCCTAAGGCCACCAATTTACCCTCCTTACGAAAGGCAGAATAGGAAGAAGGGAGAGGACCCCAATCTAAAGGTATATAATCTTGAAAAAGAGAATTGACAAAGTGAAGGGAAGAATTAGGTAAAACCCCTGAGGTAAACTGAGACGTGGGAGGAACTCGATTAGGAAGAATAGACGCCGAGGCAGAATGGGGGTGAGGATGAGATAATAAAGTAGGAGAAAAATACGCCTGCCGAGGTTGGTCAGACAAACGAGGAGGCGAAGAGATAAGATTAGAAGAAACGGATGAAACAGGTACAGGAGGTGGAGGACGATAGAAAGAAGGACTAGGATTGATAGCATTATCAGCCGAGGCAGCCGGTCTAGGAAAGAAAGGAGAAGGAGTAGGTGGTACACGAGAAGGAGTAGGGAGAAAAGCAGAAAGAGGAGTAGGACAGGAAAGATTACCCTCGTGAATATCTGTCACCAGACCCGTCTGATTAGATAACGTCAGGCCCGAAGGCTCACAGACAATGTTTGAAGAGGACAAGGATTGGGGGGCAGGCCGACCTACCCCCTGTCCATGTACCTCAGCCGCCACCACCCCCACCCAAAACCCATCTGGGCTGGGAGGGGGAGGCGCGGTCTGATAAGCATACCCACCGAGGCCTTGCCCAGGTTCAGATAAGTTATCTAAAGGAGAAGGACCCTTCTCTTGGGAGGACGGAGAGAGAACTCTCCCCGACACTCGCCCAGTCCTATCAAAGGACGACCTCACCCTATCTCGTGATAACGAGGGGGAAACAAGAGGCGCAGCAATAGGTTCTGAAGGAACCGTGACAACAACCTCTCCTTGCTCCAAAACCGGGGCTGAAAGCCTGGGTGCAGAGGAAGAAGAGGCTTTTGTAAGGCCCAAAGATAAGGCTAAAGAAGAATCGGCCCAGGAAAAAGGCCGATTCTTGGCAGCAGCCCATTTTCTTGCCCTTGTCCACACCTTTCTTAATTTAAAAAGAGACGGACACTCGGACCGTGAGGAAGCCGGTAAGGCCAAAACTTCCTCCACCCATGACTTGCACAAAGGGCAAGAAAGAGGACTGAAACCTAAGTGTGAAAAGCAAGGCGAATGTAAGGTACACAACTGGTGGCCATCAGCTGAGATCCGTGACCTACATTCTTGAATCGCACAAACCAGACTCTGCGAAACAAAATTAACACACTTAGTCACAATCCCACAAAACAAAAACATAAAATAACATAACAAAGACACGGGCCGCCAGGCAAGAAAGAAAGATAGTGTTGAAGTTATCAAAACTGAGGTCCGGAACAACATGCTACCCGATAACAACAGAGCAGCTGCGTGAGGTCCGAACAACAGATAAGAACTTCCTAGCTAGTGAGTAACTAAGAGAGAGAAGTTACAAAAACTAACAAAACTAAACAACACTACGTAAAATTGAGCCGAACCAAAGGAAAGACTCAAACAAACAAAAATAAATAGTAGTCGAACCAAAGGAAAGACTACATACTAACACGTCTAAGAAAACAGCTAGACTAAAACATGTTACTAAGTCTCTACGGACACTAGAGAGTAAGTAACGCAGGCAATTAACACAAAACAACACAAAAACAAGAAAAGGAAAACCTGGCGACCCAACACTGTGTGTACTTACCATTTCAAGTACTTTTGAGGAGCTCAGAAAAGTACGTCTGAAAGCGACACACAGTCAAAATAAAGTGGGTAGACAAGGGGTTGTCCAAGATGGCGGGACCTTATCTGGTTTACTGATATTTGTGTATTCAATAGTTAGCGGCTTATTCCAAAAGTTTTAGTTACTTGGGATAAATGTACTGTGATAGTGTCTAGTGCGAACGATATTCAAAGGGTTTTGAACAATATCTCGTATCTAGCTCTATACTACACCAAAGCGCTATTTTTGTAGCATAAAATATGGGCATTTTCCACACCTCCCGACCCCAACCAACCAACCAACCAACAAGAGCCGACACATTCACACCTCGGCCTCAGCTGCTCCCATAAACACACTCCCTATCATATGAATAATAACGGGGATAATTGACCCTCAGAAATAGCAAACAATACATATAACCTGATACTGCACACACACACACAAACACACTGACACGCACACACACACACACACACACACACACACACACACACACACACACACACACACACACACACACACACACACTCAGTGACCCTAGCCCACTGATACAACACCTATACATCACAATCACATAGAAATCAGTACCATTATGACACACAAGCACATTAAGGTATTTCATAAACTTAACCAAACTAAACACAAACAAATTGACCAGAAATCCATCAACTACATGAACTGTGCCGTGTAAACATGATATCTACTATATATCCCTCAAACACATTAACTTACGGGCCCTGTGATCGTGTATGAAAATTGGAGGCTTCTGATTCCCCCCCGACCATGCCTCGAAACAAGCTCCTTCCTTATCGGTGGTGTTTCGTGGCAATATTTGTGGGATGCATTTACCTCCAGTTTTCTGACTATACTTCACTGGGTCCCTTACTATCTACCAAGCGTATAGGACACATCATCACACCGCAGAGAAAAACAAAAAAAGAATGTCACTTAGAAACATAATCACGTGACTCGACATGACCACAACTCCCGTGACCTACTTCGCTACACCCGACCCCCATATCAGTCTTAAGGGGGTAGTATATCTGGAGCAACTGATTCCCCCAAACTATTCCAAGCAACCGTTTACATTTATATTTATTCATTGGTTCTGTTTCCTGACATACTTTGGAGGAATCAAGGTGCTCCAATGTATGTACCAAAAGTATACTATCCCCTTAATTAAACCCGCTGAATCTGTATATAAATGCATGTCTTACACTGACTTGTCGACGCCTCTTGAATTGGGCATAATATACAAAGTATCTATCTTCAGATGAGGAGAAGGGAGAGGACCACAGAGACGAATTTCATGTTTAATTAATGAACATGATTAATTAAACATGAAATTCGTCTCTGTGGTCCTCTCCCTTCTCCTCATCTGTAAATTAAAAGCAAGACTTTGCGTAGATTTACTCGTATCTATCTTCTTTGCATGTCCCTTACCAATAGTCACCAGGAAACACCCACAGCAACACCAACAACAACCACAACACCTACCACAACCATAACAAACACCACAACCACAACTACAACCACAACTAAGACAAGTTCTACCACAACTACTACAACTACCACAACTCATGGCTGCTCGGTCAGACAGCTTGAGGAACTACAGCAACTACCACCACAACTACCACAACCAAAACAACTACCACAACCAAAACAACAACAACAACAACTACCACAACCAAAATAATATCCACACCCATACTCCAGTACTTTGACGCAGGGCAATATAACATGGCTGGGACGAGGGAGTATATATATATGTGTTGACGCAAAGAGGTGTTGATGTCACAGAGGTGGGAGTCACTTTTCTCACTCCTTTCTGCGCACTTCCCAGATAAGGTTCAATCAAAAGGTGTGTGTGAGTGTGTGAGCGAGTAAGTGAGTGAGTGAGTGAATGAAGGTGTGGGTATGCTGACACACACTTGAGTCCTTGGGAACAATGACTTTCCAACTATAACAGGTAAAGTTGTCTAGTGCTATTCTGCTCAAATATTTCCTGTTTGTCGTTCGTTGTGTTGACGGTGGTAAATAATATCCAACACGTTAAGCCATTTATCCTAACATATGGTATTCATTTGCATACTTTGAAATAGCCATGATAGTGAGGCTAGGAAAGTTAATCTCTATTACGACATTACATTTTTTTACACAGGCTACATTAAGAGGAGAGAGAGTATACTTTTGGTACATACATTGGAGTGCCTTGATTCCTCCAAAGTATGCCAGGAAACAGAACCAGATGAACGAAAATAATGGTGGCCTGTTGCTTGGAATAGTTTGGAGGAATAATTTGCTCCGGATTTACCAACTGTATCCTCCTCCCATTAGCCGTGGTTGGTATTTGTTGTTGTAGTAATGAAAGAGGAATGTACCGTTCTCATGAGGTAAACATAACGACCATGACACCACTCATTTTTATTTTATATAATATTATTATTATTATTATTATTATTATATTTATTTATTTATTTTTTTTGGGGGGGAATACATCCAACGCTCCTTGTATCACAGTGACTCGTATGTTATGGTCCGATTAGTATTTGTATTTGTGACTACAATACACAGGTGAAAAAACCACGTATATACCTTCAGCAGATGTTTATTAAATAATTTTCGTACAATTTTATATTAGAACAATTAGAACAATAGGAAAAGGAAAGTATATTGTCTGGCTTGAAATCATATCATGGGGAGAGTATAGGAGTGTGATCCAATTTTTGTGTTGCGTGTGTGTGTTTTTTGCTTTATTTTTTTTACCTATGGGTTTGGAGCCTCCACCCCTTGAAAAAAGAGGAATTTAGTGGATGATGATGATGATGATGATGATGATGATGATGATGATGATGATGATGATGATGATGATGATTATGATGATGATGAACGAGTCAATTAAGGGAGAAATACAGTGTTGGGAAATCTGGAACAAATAATTCCTCCAGACTATTCCAAGCAACATGTAGATCACTATCATTTTTGTTAACTTGGTACTGTTTCCTGGCACACTATGGAGGAATCAAGGGACTCCAATGTATCTAAAGTGTATCCTCCCTTTCATTAATGTGGTACCAGTGTTTCGTATGAGGTGAAAGTGGTATAGAGTAGCCGACAATATGCAGCCGCCACTTTATTACTCTCTTATTAATGCACTCGTTCGTAACAAGAGGTCAATTATGGTGGAAGAAAGAAAGGTCAGCACGCCACGCACCGAAGAGGTCATGATTGTGTTGAGGTTTGAGTCCAGCGTGGTACTTCCGAAGCGACCCTCACGCTGCATGGCTCAAGTCACGAAACGGGGACAGTGAAAGTAGACCCTGGAATGAGTTATAGTGAGATAAGACAGCACCATGATAACTATTTACATCCAACTCCGTCCTTCATCCCCAATTTTCGTGTAAGATCTCCTCTCTCCGTCCTTCATCCCCCGTTCTCGTATCATATCTCCTCTCTCCGTCCTTCATCCCCCGTTCTCGTATCATATCTACTCTCTCCGTCCTCGTATCAGATCTCCTCCATCCTTCATCATCCTTCGTTCTCGTATAAGATCTCCACACTTATAGGTATGGGGTGTTGTACTCTAATAAGGCTTTGGCAACTGGCAGGAGTTTTATGAAGGACGGAGAAAGTCTCATAATGGTCAGAGTAGGAAAGAAAATGTGACGGTGTGTTGTGTTGTGAGCTTCAAACATGTCGAGAAAAAAAGTTCCGTTCTAATAAGAATTCATAGACAAGTTTTCTCTCTTCTCTTCTGTGCATTAAAAAACGGGTCTTCACTATAAGATATCAGAAACCTCTATTATTATTTCTTTTACTATTTTTTTTTTACGGAATTGTAATGGTGTTAAGAAAGTCAGTCATGAGTTGCTCGACTGTGACCTTTTATAAAATTACCTCATGGTTATGGTTAGTGAGTTCACTTTCTTTACATTAACTGAACCACATGGATTATATATACAGGTACAGTTGCGGAACATACACCCGTAGTTTTAAAACATTTGAACTTACTGGAGCTCTATGAACCCTCCAAATAATCCAGACCACAAAACGCTTCAGTGTTTCGAATAGGGAATCTGTTGCCTGGAGTAGTTTGGAGGGTTCATAGAGCTCCAGTAAGGGCCCTCAAATGTTTTAAAACTACGAGTGATAGTCCTTGATCAGAATGTAAGGGGAAGTCTGGTCAATGATTATGTGCCGCGACTGTACGATATTTATTTAGTTTAATTCCATAAGCAGCCGAAGGAAGGAATTGTCTGGAATTTGTTGTGTTAAACTTTTGCGTCAATTATGAATAATAAATGAAAATATATGCATGGTATCACGGAGCTTGAATAATAGATTGATAGAAATCGATTATAATTATGACACATTAAATATATCTCTCTTCAGCGATAAAGAGAAGACCGAACATGGGTTTAAAGGGGGTAATTAATTCCTTTTTGGTACATACATTGGAGTGCCTTAATTCCTCCAAAGTATGCCAGGAAACAGGCCCAAGTCAACGAAAATAATGGTGTTCTGTTGCTTGGAATAGTTTGGAGGATTCAGTTTCAGTTGCTCCAGATTTACACATACACAAGACTTCCCCCCATAACGAAACGAGAGGGATTTTTTACTGAGTCGGAAATGTGAGAAGAGTATACTGTACGGAAAAGTCATCCCCCACCGACGGAAAACAAGAAATTAACCTGTAATGTAAGACTTGGGAATGTCATCATCAGTCACACCCCCACGGTCACCCCCTCCTCTTACCCACCCCTCCCCCTCCTCCCCCTCCTCCTACCCTCCCCTCCCTCCCCTCCCTCTCCCGCCCCTTCCCCTCCCTACCCCTCCCCCATCTCCCCCTCCCCTCCCCTCCCCTCCCCTCCCTTACCAGTTTGGAAATATATAGCTACTACAGATGTACAGTTGACTTCAGAAATTCGTACACAGAACATTGTTTACGAGAGGTCTTTATTCTGCACACATATATATATATTTATATATTTGTTCTGCTGACTACATGGTTCAAGTATTAGTTAGGGGCAGATAAACATTACTAGAAAAGAAAGTTTGGAGTTAAGAAATGACTGTATTTAAGGGGATGTGGAAGTAGGGGACAGGCTTGGGGGGGGTTTGGGGTGTGTGGGAGTAGGGAGACTGGCTTGGGGGGGTTATGGGGGTGTGTGGGAATAGGGGACAGACTTTCTACCACCCCACCCCACCCCAAGCCTGTCCCCCTACTCCCGCACCCCCCAACCCCCCCAAGCCTGTCCCCTAATTCCCACACCCCTTTAAATGTTCTTAGTTGTTGCCGAATCATTGTTGTTGCATGTCACAGTGGTGTATACGACGGATTCCTGAGACCCACTGTACTATAAGGTTAACTATCAATGGACGAGAACGTAATTATAACCTTACAATGTATCAAGGTCTAATTGCAATGTATGTCTTTAATTTACCTTCATTACGTACAGTCACAGTAAAAAATGTCCTGTGTTGTGTCGCCGCCTCCACTGAAGATGGATATTGAAGTGAGGTTTATTTTGTTTTTATTATTATTATTTTTTACTATATATTCCTCTATATGTATTTATTTCAGGCTGGTAATCAGACAAAAATTCCCTCACGACTGAGTACATGGAGTTTTGTAGTGTACTTTGTAAAGTTGAAGAGGCGACAACATAATACAAAAAAGTATAGTATTACATAATTCACTAAAGGGGGACATTTCTTTAATGAAGAGGGTAATACACATTTGGAACAATATACATGTAGAGAGAGTTCCTTGATTCCTCCAAAGTATGCCAGGAAACAGGACCAGATGAACATAAATAATGGTGTCCCGTTTCTTGTATTATAGTTTGGAGGAATCAGATGCTCCAGATGCTCCAGATTTACCAACACTGTACACATACATACAACCACCACAATTAAAGACGATTATTATTATGGAAATCAGAGTCTAAAGCCAATTTTGTTTATACGTGGGGGAAGGGGAGGGGGACAACATCTTTTTCTGACGGTGACTGTACAATAAATCGGTTCAGTGAATTGCAACACGGCAACGTTTGTATCTATAACACCGGAAGTGAAAAGAGCAATTTAGTTGTCAGCTGAGATGCTTGTGCTCCTTTAGTTTTTTCTTTCTCCAGGGTTTGTTAAGGGGGTGTGGGAATAGAGAGAGACAGACAGGCTTGGAGGGGGTTTTGGGAGGTGCAGGAGTAGGGGGACAGGCTTGGGGGGTGGGGATTTTGGGGGGTTAGGGGGTACGGGAATAAAGGGGACAGGCTTTCTACCCACTCCAAGCCTGTCCCACTATTCCCGCACCTCCCCAGTCCTCCCCCCCCCCCAAGCCTGTCCCCTACTCCCACACACAACCCTTAAGGGGGAGGATACAGCGTGGGTACCAAAATCTGGAGTAAATTATTCCTCCAAACTATTCCAAGCAACATAAATATTAGTCTTGTTTCTCTGGCTGGTGCTGTTTTCTGGCATACATTAGAGGAATCAGGCTACTCCTATGTGTACCAAAAATATACTCTCTCTCCCCTTAATTAATGCAGGTGGGATGTGGAGGTCGGCAAAACTCTCCCTCCCTCCCTCCCTCCTGGCCCACTCACTCGTCAGTCAGTATCACTATTATATTATACAGGAGACATTATTTGTAAGTCGTTGGTATTTTTTAGGATGTTGAAATGCCCTAGCGAATTTTTAACTTTCATCTAACACACATACATACACACACATACACACACAACACACACATATATACACACAGACACACACACACACACACACACACACACACACACACACACACATACACACACACACACACTGTTTGTTTAAGCTACTTCATCTTTGCAACAATGTCCTCCTCCCCATCCCCTGCTTAAACTTAGAAAAACATGAAATAAAATTAATAATGCCGTGAGATGCTTGAATAATTAAGTTTGACAGTTCCTAAATATACATCTTTTTCCATTTTTATGTTTACTTTTTTCTGAAGATGATAATAACATTTTAGATAGAATTTATTGTTCGCCTGAGTAGTACAATATTTTTTTCTCATACCTTTCTTAATTGATTTGGTGTGGTTGAATATTAATAAGCAAAGTATACATGTGGTAAAAGATATGACGAAGAGGAACTATTGTTGTAACCAAATATTATTATATGAGTTTTGACCTCGGAAACATTTGGTCTCTGTTGTTGTGAACTTTCTCTGACTAAAGTTTAAAATATACAGTTGTGTTGAAACCTATTCATGGGAGGATAACATATGCTTAGTGTAGTGAAGAAGATGTCAACACTACTGATACTTACGTCTAGGAATGTTGAGTTTTCACAGCTACAACATTATTTAATTACTTAATTAGGCCATTTGTGGTTGCTTGCTTCATCAAACTAGTACCGGTATATGTTATTTTTCTTTTCATGGCGCTACATGACCAAAGTGAGTAAAAAACAAGTCGTGTGTGTAACTCAGTGACTCTGCACGATTTTGAAAGTGTCGATAATGCAAGTTGTTGTTGTTGCAATGTTTCTCTTACCGCATTTGGATTTTATTTCGTATTTTGCAATTTACGAACAATTGCCGAAAGGGTAAAGTATATTGTGTGTATATACAAAGCCTATGAGTAGGCCTATATATATATATATATATATACATATATCCTGACATAGTTTGTTGGCAAAAGTAACCCTGTTAAATTAAGTCGTGTTTCTCGGATGTGTTGCTAAATTATGCCTCTATTATATAGTACTGTATCATATTTTTGTGGTATAATACTACTAAGACACTCTGCTTGCTACTAAGGTGTGATATTACTGGACGTGTTGACGGACGGGAGGACGAGGAGGAGGAACTCACTAGATAGCCAGTCACGTCAGCCCTCCTCACTCTCTCCCTCACTCCCTCCTCATGCCCACCCAGCCAGTCACGTCAGCACTCCTCACTCCCTCCCTCCTCACGTCAGCCCTCCTCCCTCCCTCCCTCCCTCCTCATGCCCACCCAGCCAGTCACGTCGTCAGCACTCCTCACTCCTCCCTCCTCATGTCACGTCAGCCCTCCTCCCTCCCTCCCTCCCTCCCTCCTCATGCCCAGCCAGCCCTCGTCACCCTCATAACTTTACACAGCAGCAGCGTGAAGTTGACGGACGGATCTTCCTCCACGGTCGCTCCATGTAGCCTTGGCCGGTTTTAATAACAAGATGCCTTTCATTCCCTTCAAGGATATACCATACTGCGCTTGCCCTGGTCACCCACAAACACTCTCACACTCACTCACTCACACACTCACACATTCACTCACTCACACATTCACTCACTCACTCACTCACTCACACACTCACTCACTCACTCACTCACTCTCATACTTTCTCTCACTTAATTTCTTTCATTTCTTCTCTCTTTTTTTTTCTCTTTATCTTTCTTTTCCACATGCAATAATTCACTCACTCACTCATTCTTTTGTTTGTTTTTCCCTGTCACTCATTCGTTCTCTCCTCCATCCTTCCATCCATCCTTTTCTTTCATACATAAAAATAGGGCATATTTGTTTGCTAGATTACACACACACACATACATAACATAACATGATCACTGGACAAATATGTTCGGCGTCCCATTTTAAGGACCCTGTGATCGTGTATAAAATTGGAGACTTCTGATTCCTCCTGACTATGCCATGAAACAAGCTCCTTCCCTATCGGTGGTGTTTGGTGGCAATATTTGAAGGACTCGTTTACCTCCAATTTTCTGACTACAACAAAGGGTCCCATTTTAAAGAGATCCAGGCCGATACTATGCAGCCCAACAACAACAACGACAAATGTATAACACGTGGCGAGGTAATCAACACTGGCTGGCTGGTGGGTGTGGGACGAGAGCCTTTGTTTACATCCACCAATTAACTCCTCAAACACATGTGACAAATGAATATGGATGGATATGAGGAGGGAGGGAGGGAGGAAGGGGGGGGAGTTGAGGGGGACATCCTGAGGGGGTCTAGTTTATAAGTTCATACATAAAACAAAAAACACAAAAAAAAAGGGATAGAAATATGTAGATTTTGTTATATATGTGTTCCCAGGTGCTAAAGGAAATCACTGTTGTCTCTCCCTCTTATACCCTCTCTCTTTCAATCTCTCTTACCCTCCCTCCCTCCATCCCTCACTATCTCATTTCTTTCCTCAATCCATCCATCCATCATTCCCTCCCTCCCTCCCTACCTACCTACCTACCTACCTACCTACCTACCCGTGTCACTGACCTCACTATCACTGGGGCAGAAAAATATTGGGATTATAAAAAAAAAAAAAAAAAAAAAGTCGATCCTCTCTCTCTCCCCCTCTAGATCTCTCCCACTACGTCAGGGTCCCGCCTCAGTTCAGCAAGCCGGCCTTTTATGTCTGTCTCTCTTTCCTCCCCCTCTCATCCCTTAAAGGTGATTTTATACTCTGTTCTATTTTTTATTTTTTTTGGATACTGCTTGATGTCATGGTAGTCTTATATAGTCTGTCTGTCTAATTGTCTGTCTGTCTAATGTTCTATATCACTGTTAGATTTTGTAGAGTTGTACTCAATTGTTGTGGGTACTGAGATCTACTTTTTTTTTTTTTTTTTTTTTTTTTTTTTTTTTTTAGTGGTGTGAAGTTGATTCGTTGTGGCCTGTACTTAGTTAGTGAAAGTGATGATGATGATGATGTTTTTTGATGATGATGATGATGATGATGTTTGATGGTGATAATGATAATAATTGATACTCATTTTTATCACGAAATGTCTAGTTACACAAACCAACGTATTCGCTTTTCGTTCCCACATCAAAACAAACAAGTAATTAACCCAAGCATCAGTTAATTAATATTCACACAAGGTTGAACCATTATATTATTACAGTGAAATGATGCAAATTACAGCATTCACCACATCACTAAGAAAAAACAAAACAAAACAAAACAAACCAATGCATGAAACAATCCCCTGAGTTCTTTTTTCTGCCTTCAAGCATACAGTACAGTACAGGTAGTGAGGCAACGCAAGCAAAATATTTCTTCTTCTTCTCCTCCAGTGCTTCCAATGTGTCTTTTTTTTTTTTTTTTTTTTTATCGTGTATACTTTTCATTTTAAGGGGAGGGTATAGTTTTGATATTTTTTGGGAGATTATGATTCCTCCAAACTATTCCAGGCAACAGGATACCATTATTTTTCTTCATCTGGGTCTGTTTCCTGTCTGGCATACTTTGGAGGAATCAAGGCACTCCAATCTATCAAAAAGTATACTCTCCCCTTAACCTGCCTTTCCAAACACCAATAATATCTCCTAGTCATCCCTTCCCTTTCTTACCCTTGAGGATGAAATGTATCTCTTGTCTTGCTCTGTTAGTTTGCCTTTATTTCTTTCTGTCTCTGTCTGTCTTTCTGTCTCTGTCTGTCTGTCTGTCGGTTTCTGAATTTATATTTTTATATTTATGTTTAATTTTTCTCTTTATTTATAACTCATGGAACTCGTCTTTATTTTCTCCCTCCTTTTCCTCTCTCTCTCTCTCTCTCTTTATTCCTTCTTCTCTTCCTCTTGTTATATTCCTTCTCTTCTTCCTCCACCACTTACCTTCTTATCTTCTTCCTTCTCTTTCTGTTCCTCCTTATCTACTTCTTTTTTCCCCTCCTCCTCCTCCTTCTCCTCCTCCTCCTCCTCCTCCTCCTCCTCGTCCTCCTTCTCCTCCTCCTCCTCCTCATGTCTTTTTCTCTCTCTCCTCTTTCCAGACACAGACCAGGGGGGAGAGGGGAAGGGGTTGAGTTGGGTTGGAAGAGGAACTATAAGGTGATGGAGACAAACAAAAAGATAGACGTGAGTGAGAAATACGATACTTCATAGAGAGGTAATGGTGGTGGTGGTGGTGGTGGTGGTGGTAAATGGGTCGGGCGTCTTCTTGGTGATGGTGGTGGTGGTGGTGGTTGGTGGTGATAGTGGTGGTGGTGGTGGTGGTGGAAGAAGAGAGGAAAGAAATAAAGATGGTGACGAAGAAGAAAGATGGAGGGTGATGTTTCTGGTGGTGATAGTGGTGAAGATGGTTGGTGGTGATAGTGGTGATAGTGGTGATGGAAGAGGAGGAAAGATGGGACTAGATTGAGAAAAAAATGGTGGTGGAAAAGAATAGTAGTGGTGGTGATGGTGAAGGAGCGATGGTGTTGAAGTAGAAGGAAGGAAGGGATGGGGGAAGGTAATGTGAACAGTGGTGGTGATTGAGTGATGTTGAGTATGAGCACAGTTGGTCAGGGAAGGTCGTGGTGGTGGTGGTGGTGGTGGTTGAGAAAGTGGAGATGCAGCGAGAGAAAGGAATCGAGGTCGGTCGGCTGAGAATGGAGAGAGAATTTTGGGAGAAGGGGTGAGGTAGAGAATTAAGGGTGGGTGGGAATTGGGGAGACAGGTTTGGGGTTAGGGGGGTGCGTGCGGGAGTAGGGGGACAGGCTTGGTTGGGGTGGGGGGTAGAAAGACTGTCCCTTATTATTCCCGCACCCCCCAAAACCCCCCAAACCCCCAACCCCTTTAATGACAAGTGGGGAGGGAGGGTCGCTGCGAAAGAGAGAAGTTAAAGAAGGGAAGTGGTTATGAACGGAGGAAGAGAAACTGGAAAGAGACAACAAGGAAAAATGGTATGTATGGAAAAGGAAATAAAAAAAGAGGGACAGCGTGAAGGCAGACGAAAAATGGTTATAGTAAAGAAAGGAATATATAGACAGGGAGAAGGTAGAGAGAGAGAAGGGAAGCATGCAGGGAGGAAATAAAGGAAGAATAATGATGGCAGGAGAGTAGCTTTTGGTGGTCTAAACATGTAATTAATCATGTCTCATCCACCAGCTTTGGGATGCATAGAAGTTTTTGTGGATGGGATAAAGCTTTGGTCATTAAGGTCAGCTATATACGTGTTGTCCCATTTATATCTTGGACATGGTGGTGTGTGTGTGGTGTCAGGGTTGTGTGTCATAGAGTTGTATGGGTGTGGATGTGTTTGTTTGGGTTGTGTTATGATGTGGTAGAGAGTGTGGTGTTAGGGTTGTATTATAGAGAGTTGTGTGTGTGTGTGTGTGTTTGTGTGTGTGTGTGTGTGTGTGTGTTGTGTGTGTGTGTGTGTGTGTGTGTGTGTGTGTGTGTGTGTGTGTGTGTGTGTGTGTGTGTGTGTGTGTGGATCGTGTTGTAGAGATCTACCACCACACACCCAACCACAATACACCCACTAACACACCATCAAACACTCACACCAACACCCCCACCAACAACTACACCACACCCACACTTCCGTCAACACCCCCACATTTTCACCAACAAACCCAACAACCACAACACACCCACTAACACACCATCAAACACCACAGCAACACTCCCCCAATACACCCACACTCACACCAACACCCACACTCACACCAACACACCCACACTCACACCAACACACCCACACTCACACAAACTTTCCCACAAGAGAGATAAATGAAGAAAAAAAAAACATCTAGCCAAATAAAGGCCACAGATCATGAAGCAAACACCGGTGCAAAAAGTTAGTCCTCCCTCTGAAGTTTTCCCCGTGAATCCTGCAAAGAGAATCCTGGCAATCAGTTCAACTTACACTATTTTTTTTGACCATCCTGGAATATTTTTTAACTCTGTTCCCTTCCTTGTACAGTTGGGGAACAAAGTATCTGGACACCGTTGACGGCTTCTGGTAACAATGTCAGTGATAAACACGTTACCGGTAGTAATAGATAACATTTATTCATTACTACATAAGTATAACTGATATTGGGTGACGTTGATCAACCACAGACAGTGAAATAAAAGTTATCCTTTAATTCATTCGTACTTTCTCTCATTGATGTGTTTACTTTTGGAGATGTTGCCAGGAGCCGCCAACACTGTTCAGCTACATTATTCCCCAACTGTACATGCACTGACTGACTGAGTTTTGGATGAAGAACAACACCGTATGAGGAGGAAGGAGGAACCTTTATTGACGACGTTTCGCTTCGACATGAAGACACAGTAGGATAGATTTAGGCCATGGATAGATTCGTCAAGGTTCACCGTTGTCCCAACCATCCAACTCGTCTGGTTGTGATTTATCATGTCAGGGAATCGGGACACAACTTCTCACCGCCACTGCATTGTATGTGTCTTGCCATTTTTAGAACAATAGCGTTCACGAATAATTTTTTTCTCGATATTTGTTTTTCATATTGGTATTGTAATGTATGTATGTATGTTCGTAGGAAGGGAAGGAAGAAAGGAAGGAATAGCTTAGTGTCAGAATGCCAGGGTAGGCTACATGTATGTAGGTCAGGGAAACCCGCCCGAGGTCAAACACACACACACACACACTGATATTAATACCAGCCCTGTCCTGTGGTTGGTAGAGTGACGGCACCCAGGCGTTGACACACAGGGGGGGGGGGGGGAATGGGGGGGAAGGGGGGGGAGGGGGGGCAGTGAATATGAAGGAATACGAAGGACTTCCAGACAGCAGGAGGCCACCAGCAGTTGGTTCTGGTTAGCCGGTTTATATTTACTATATTATAAACTAGTTGGTGTGTAATTAGTTGGTGTGAGGGAAAGTATAGTGAAAAAGAAAGCTCCTCCCAACCCACTACTCCCTCCTGATGAACCCATCCAAACAAGGAGATAATGATCTTATAGTATGAAAATAATAATAATAATAATAATAATAATAATAATAATAATAATAATAATAATAATAATAATAATAATAATAATAATAATAATAATAATAATAATAATAATAATAATAATAATAATAATAATAATAATAATAATAATAATAATAATAATAACAATAATAACAATAATAATAATAGCAGAAAACTATAGTATACCTAACCAAAGTATAATTTTTTTTTAGATTAATTATTCTTCTCGGTTATATTTATTTTAAAGAGATATAATGAAAGTGGAAGATAATTGAAATGTCTAATAAATTGATTACTTTTACTAATCACGTGGTGTGTCGGAGGGGGGGGGGTATATAAACTGAAAGGGGAGGAGGAGGAGGGGGAGGGGGAGGTGGTGGGGGAGGTGAGGGTGGAGGGGGGGGGGAGTGATGATGGGGAGGGTAAGGAAGGGGGTTTAATATTAGATGGGAATGTGGAGGTGAGGGAGGGAAGGAAGGAGGGGGATGGGAGGGAAGTGAGAGGGGAGTGACAAGGACAGAGGATAGAGAGGGAAGGAGTGAGGAAATTTGAGAAAGGTAAGGAAATGAGAATGTTAGAGAAAAAAATGGAAATGGTAGGCAATGGGAGCAGCAGAAAAAGTAGAAAGAATAGAAGTATACTTAAATTATCTTCTCCTCCTTTCTCCACAACTTCTATTTCTCTATATATTTATCCCTCAGTCTCTCCCTCCATCCCATCCCACCACACCTCTCTCTCTCTCTCTCTCTCTCTCTCTCTCTCTCTCTCTCTCTCTCTCCTCTCTCTCTCTCTGTCTATTTCTCTCTCTCTCTCTCTCTCTCTCTCTCTCTCTCTCTCTCTCTCTCTCTCTCTCTCTCTCTCTCTCTCTCGCTCTCTCTCTCTCTCTCTCTCTCTCTCTCTCTCTCTCTCTCTCTCTCTCTCTCTCTCTCTCTCTCTCTCTCTCTCTCTCTCTCTCTCTCTCTCTCTCTCTCTGTGTTATGTATGTCCCTCCTCTTTCAGTCACTCCTCTGTCTTTCCCCTCCATTCCCCCCTCCCCTTCTCTCTCTCTATTCCCCCTGCAGCTCTCCCCCTCCCTGTATCCCCTCAGTCTAGTCCCCTTAGATCACACCTTTACTCGTCTCCCCTTCCCCCCACCAGGTAAAGGTTATTGTTGTTGTTGTTGTTGTTGTTGTTGTTGTTGTTGTTGCCAGTTTCACAAGTCTTCTCCTGCCTTCGATGTGCTACGTATAATAATTTCCATAAACACATGCTTATATATACCGATATATATATATATATATAATATATATAATATATAAATATATTTTTTTTTAATCACGGGGCGTTGGATAGATTCACATATAGGGACAGTCTGATGTGTTGTTTGATTGTGTGTGTGTGTGTGTGTGTGTGTGTGTGTGTGGTGTGTGTGTGTGTGTGTTATCATTCATTCGTATACAGTTCAATCTCTTCTTCTCATCACACATTGTTCGTCACCAGAAGCGGCTGAGTTGGCAACCGTATTTTGAAGGGGTGAATACATTGGACCAACTTTATATTCAGATGAGGAGGGGGAAAGGCTCAGCGAGGAGAGGGGAGAGGTGAGGGGGAAGAGGTAAGGTGAGACGAGGTGTGTGTGTGGAGAGAGAGAGAGAGAGAGAGAGAGAGAGAGAGAGAGAGAGAGAGAGAGAGAGAGAGAGAGAGACGACGGGAGTGTGTTCAGTGTCTTAATTTTTTGTGTTCTGGTTTCTCTTTCAGTTTTTTTATCATGAGTTAGATATTGTAATTTTGTTCATCCTTGCGACAGTGGACCGGCTTCCTTCATCATGTCATTACTTAGCTCTTTTGTTAAGGGGCCTAATAATATAGTTAGAAAATTGGAGGCAAATGAGTCCTTCAAATATTGCCACGAAACACCACCTATAGTGAAGGAGCTTGTTTCGTACATGGCATAGTCAGGAGGAATCAGCAGAAGCCTCTAATACCCGTTTTTTTTTTTTAAATTGAGGGCCCTTACTGTAGCTCTATGAATTCTCCAAACTACTCCAGGCAACAGATTCCCTATTCGAAACACTGAAGCGTTCTGTGCCTTGATTATTTGGAGGGTTCATAGAGCTCAGTAAGGGCCCTCAATATTTTTAAAACTACGGATCTAATTCTCATACACGATCACAGGGTCCTTAAATGTAATGAAAACAAAACAAGTTACACCATAAATTATAACTACACATGTAAGTAAAGTTCTATATATTATACGGTACTGTAATAATATGTAGTGATAATGTACTCAGGTATTTAGGTCATAGTAGTAATTGGAAGGGAATTGTACATGCATTTTCGCAATGTAGGAAACGTCAACAACAACGCAATAATTAAAGGGGATGTCTGGCACTACTCACATGATTAATTAAAACTCTACTACGTGTTAATTTGATTGCTCGTATTCTCCCTCTGCTGAAGGGGAGAGAGTATACGTTTTGTTACATTGGAGTGCTTGATTCCTCCAAAGTATGCCATGAAACAGAACCAGATGAACAAACATAATGGTGCCCTGTTGGAGTTAAGAGTTTGAAGGAATCATTATCTCCAAAATGTCCAAACTATACCCTCCCTTAATGGGTGTCAGACTAAAGGGAAAGGTGTACTGTATACGCCACTCACCTACAATACAATACTTCTCTATAGTGGAAGGATAATGATATGCAACAGACTACGATTGAAATGGATCCTTATTCTTGTATTTGTATAATGTTAGGATGTAAATGTTTGTAGAAGTATATTATTATTATTGTGGTGTGTGTGGGAATGTTGTATGATTATGTAGTGCAAGGTCGAGGTGTTGGTATTCATATGGGCAACAAAATCATTCCTTTCTCTGTCCAGTCTCCTGCCCCAATCACTTCTCTCTCTGTTCAATTTCTTGCCCCAATCACTTTTCTCTCTCTCTTTTTGTCCAGTTTCCTGCCCCAATCACTTTTCTTTCTCTTTCTCTGTCCAATCTCCTGCCCCAATCACTTCTCTCCTCTCTCTCTTTGTCCAGTCTCCTGCCCAATCACTTTTCTTTCTCTTTCTCCGTCCAATCTCCTGCCCCAATCACTCCTCTCTCTCTCTGTCTAATCTCCTGCCCCAATCACTATTCTCTCTCTCTCTCTCTCTGTCCAATCTCCTAACCCTAATCACTTAATCTCTCTAACTGTTTATCATCTGTGTCGTACAATAAAACTCACACGTTTGTCTGTCCAGCTGTTAAATCACCTGTTGTCCTGTTCACCTGTCCCTCTCACTACTAATCACCTGTCTGTCCTATCTCACCTGTCTGTCCAATTGATCACCTGTCCTATTGATAATATGTCTGTCCTTTCAATCACCTGTTTTTCGATCACCTGCCTGTCCAATTGATCACCTGTCCTATTGATCACGTTTCCTATTGACTGCCCTATCTCACCTGTCTGTCCTATATGAGCACCTGTCTGTCCTATTCATCACCCGTCTGTCTTATCTCACCCGTGCCCCTCACTTCTCTAATCACACATGCACCCTCCTCCACTCCCGTATACTCACGTGCACCGCTGACTACCACGTGTGAATGATCAAGTTGCCTGACACGTGTACCCCATGGCCCAGGTATCTATCTCTCGGCCATGCGTGTACCCATCCATCTCGTGAGTGAATATTGATGAAGGTCGATTGATGAAGTCAGGTGGTGCAGCCTTCGTTAATCTTCCTCCTCCAGGGCTGTTTTCCACACGTAACCTATATACCACTTTTCTGGTGAAACGATTTTCCTCGCGGGTATGACGATTTTTTTTTTATATCCAAGTAAAGAAGATTTTCTTAATTTTCACCCTGTTTCAAATTCCCCATCACTGACTATTTCTTTTATCTATTTACCCTGTTTCAAATTCCTAATACCGACTATTTAATTATTTATTTACTCTGTTTCAATAATAATAATAGTAATGATAATAATAATAACAACAACACACACACAAAATATTCCACTCCTTTACTGGAGACATGGGGGGGGGGAGGGGCGTGAGTTGTGTAGAGTAATTTAAACGTCACGATTATTTAACCAAAACCACTGAGATGAAACGAGAGAGAGAGACAGAGGAAAAAAATACAATACAAAAAAAAGACAATAATAATAATGTTTGATTTTCTTATTGTTGTTTCCATTGACACTTACCTTGACTCCAACTACTAAAACAAGACATCATTCGATGGCAACACCGCCTCTTTGGACATTAATATATTTAATGTTGTATCAATAGTTGTCGCAATACCTTTTTTGGCAACTGTACACTCGTGATACGCAATTTCTGACCAGAGACGAACGGCAGGCACCACACACACACACACACACACACACACACACACACCCTGCATTCGAACTCAGCCTCTATAGGTGTATTGGGTTCGGAAATGAACAATACCAGGCGATTCGAAGCTTTCTGCTCCTCACACTCTGGTCAGAAATTATGTATCACGAGTGTACATTAGAGCGACTTTGCCCAAAAGTTAATCATTTTGTTTTCTGATGAATATCTATCAATAGAAAAAAATGAACATCATACGGCTAAACCTGTGGACGCTAGACTGTAAACAAACACACGAACAGATAAATAAATAAATAAATAAATAAATATCCGGCACCGAAAACAATACACCATCGGGTCGGGGCGGTGTAATAATGGTATATTGAGATGATAATGGTATACTCAGATTATAATGATATAATAATGGTATATTCAGATTATAATGACATATATACACTGTAATAGAATATAATTATGAATGGCTTGTCCTTCACGACCCATAATATTTCTATCATTATTACTTTTTCGATATTATATTTTCAATATATGTATTTATTTTTTATATTATGGGAACTACTACCAAGACAGTGAATTTGTGTATATGTGTTGTTTAGTGTTATTAATGTTTATACTAATGTCTTATGTAAAAATTGATATGTTAAAAGACACATATACAGTATACAGACACACACACACACACACAGAGAGAGAGAGAGAGAGAGAGAGAGAGAGAGAGAGAGAGAGAGGGAGGGAGTTACAAGGGACAAGTGGCACCTCGAGAGAGAGAGAAAGAGAGAGGGAGAGAGAGAGAGAAAGAAAGGGGGTGGGTGAATTAACACGTGAGAGGAGAGGAGGAGGGGGGAGTAGACAGTGAGTGAGTGAGTGTGATGGAGAGATAGGGTTGGTAACTCTCTGTAATATACGTGTCTCACCTCTCTTCCTCCTCCTCCTTCCCCTCCCCTCTACCCTCCCCTCCCCTCCCCTCCCCTCCCCTCCCCTCCCCCTCCCCTCCCCATGTCTACTCAACCCTCCCCCTCCCCCCCCAACATGCTCTCACATATACCTGCTTTATCATCATCACCAACATAATGGCGATTGAGTTTTTTCTTTTCTCCTTAATCCCTTCCCTTCCCATCCCCTCCTCTTCTCCCCATTGCCCTCCCCTTCCCTCCTCACTCCATTGCCCTTCTCTCCCCCCTCCCCTTGCATTCCCCTCTCCATTGCCCTTCACCTCCCTTCCCATCCCCTCCTCTTCTTCCCATTGCCTTCTCCTCCCCTTCCATTCCCTTCCTTTCTCTCTCCATTGCCCTTCTCCTTTCCTCTCCTCCCCATTGATCTTTTCCTCCCCATCTCCTCCCCTTCCCCTCCTCCATCCCTTCTCTCATTTTCTTCATTTTTTCATCCTCCATTCTCCTTCGTTCTTTACCTTACACTTTCTCTTACATTTTCCCTCACTCCTCTCCTCTTCTACCCCACCTCTTCCTCCTCCATTTTCCCTCACTCCTCTCCTCTTCTACCCCTCCTCCTCCTCCTCCTCCTCCTCCTCCTCCTTCTCCTCCTCCATTTTCCCTCACTCCTCTCCTCTTCTACGTCTCCTCCTCCTCCCCTATTCCCGCACCCCTCAAACTCCCACCCACCCACCCACCAAGCCTGTCCCCTACTCCCTCACCCCCTTAATTAAGCTACCTGACTGGCTGACTGACTGACTGACTGGTGGCTTCTGATTCCTCCTGACTATGCCACAAAACACGCTCCTTTTATTTATTGTATAGGTGGTGTTTCGTGGCAGTATTTGAAGGACTCGCTAACCTCTAATTAATTTTCTGACTATAATACATCAAGTGGGTCCATAAACACGTGGTATAATAATAGACACGTGATGTTATACTCAAACACGTGGTATATATTTACAGTAATATATTTAACACAGTCTCCTTTGTAATACGTGGTGAGTGGATGTTAAGTATAAAAACAAAATAATCCGAACAAATTATAAGGTCAGTCATCACTTACGATCATGAATCAGTTAAATTTCTTGGTATATATACTGTCAAATGAATTGTGTACATAACAATGAAGTATGCAACTATGCATGTCTTATTTTCAGTATATAAATGTTATCCATAGTAAATAAATCATTTTCTATGAAACATAACTAAAAGAAAATAGTATTTTCTAATATCAACTTAAAATATTATAATTTGGTTCTTTTTTCAGTGCATGTCGAGATCATGATATCATTATTATCCACGCATGTTTAAAGATTAGAGAAACATATAAAATGGCATTCCTATAGTTAAGCATCTGTGTGTTGAAGAGTTTGTTTGTTGCTCTCGGGAAAACATATCTTAAATTACATTATTATTAAATTTATACTGAGTGGAAAAATGAAAAGATACAGTCAGTTAAGGGTGAGGCTCTTGTAGTTATATAGGAGGGCTGCTGGTTCCTCCAAACTATCCCAGGAAACAGCCGACCTCAATGTTATTTTAAGTAATCTAAGTTTTGTAGCAAAGGTTGGAGGAATCAGTAGCACACCAGTTTATCAAATGAGTACGTATCTCCTTAAAGGGGAAGTGTGCTGCTGATAAATGTGCAGCAAATTATTCCACCAAAGTAGTCGAAGCAACCGGTCACCATTAGTTGTGTACGTAAAGTCATGGTCTAAAGTACTGCAACACCTTCCAATGAGATGGCTTCGAAAAATGATCCGAAACTATAGCTGTTGGTGTGTGCAATTTTGGTTCATAAAATTAACTCAAATAGCTCGCTTTTATTCACCAGGTTGCAGTACATTAGACCATGACTTTACATACATGGACCTGGTGATTTCCTGGCATTCTTTGGAGGAATCAAGGCACTCCAATTAATGTATATATGGTACCAAAAGTATACATATAACCTACTATCTCCATAACGTTGAATCAGTTAAAGACGAACAAAAAGTAGAATACAGTCCTTTTTAGCTCCGGCCTCAGCCGAGAGCTCAAGGTCTTATCGTAATTATTGTTCTTGTTCTTCTTCTTGTTCTTCTTCTTCTTGGGGCGACAACTTCTAAAATGCTTCAACTGACTCACTCACTCACTCACTCATTTTTCTTGGGTCGACCATTTCTTAAAAGGGGTTCAACTCACTCACTCACTCACTCATTTCACTTGAATCATTAAGAGCCGGAGCTTTTGAAGGGTTAACCTTCATGTTCTTGTTTATTTATGACAACAGAAAAAATAATAAATAAAGAACTCCAATCAGTCCCAGGTTACAAAAAGAAAGAAAGAAAAAAATGTGAGATATGAATTTTATAAAAAAAAAAAAAAAAAAAAAAAAAATTGCACATAGTCTACTCGTAAACGACACCACCTACTTTTGAGTTACTTAATTAAGGTGGTAATTCTTTTTTTTTTTTTGTACATTGGAGTGCCTTGATTCCTCCAAACTATAAGGGACCCTGTGATGTGGTCAGAAAACTGGAGGTAAATGAACCCTTCAAATATTACCACGAAACACACACACACACACACACACACACACACACACACACACACACACAAAACACACACACACACACACACACACACATACACACAGCCTATATGGAAGGAGTGCGTTTCGTGGCATAGTCAGGAGGAATCAGAAGCCACCAAACAATTAATTCTACACCACTCATCCATGTCATGATCACAGGGTCCTTAATTAACGCTATTAAATTTAAGACCTTCAATGACTGGCTAATTCCTGTATAAAAAACTCTAACGGGTATAATAATAATAAAATATATATATATAGTATTGTTGACGACATTTATACTGCAGGGGTGTCAATACTGCAGGGGTGTCAAAACGTTCATGATTATGTTGGTTGTTCATCGGTGTGTTTGTACAGTCGTGGACATAAGTTGCAATACACATACTGGATAACTGAGATAAATAATTACTCACTATAATTATGTTTTCACGTTTCCATGACATTGTGGTGTTATTATTTTGAGTAGTCAGAAGGTGTTGGTAGTAAATTAAAAGATGCTGTTATTTAAGGGGGTGCGGGAATAGGGGGACAAGCTTGGGGGGATGCGGGGAGTGGGGGAGAGGCATGGGGGAACTAGGGGGTGCGGGAATAGGGGAACAGGCTTGGGTGGGGGCACTTTAGGGGATGCGGAAATAGCGGGACAGGCTTGGGGTGGGTAGAAAGCCTGTCCCCTATTCCCCCCCACCCCTAACCCCCCCCCCCCCCCCCCCCCCACTGTTACAGGCATGATTCACCCCAGGCAATGTGGATGATGATGATTATTTTCCACGACTGTACAGAGATGAATAAACCATGCAGATGTACAGTATAAATATTCGAGATACAGTGAAAATCTTCGAGACACAGTGAATAAATAGTGTACAGTATGTATGTAAAGTCACGAGCACTAATAAGTATACAGGTGTGCTTCGAATACCTGGAAACAGTAAATGAAATAAAACACAATAAGATCTCCATTGGAATTCGAAGCATCAACCAAACCTGTATATTTATTAGTGCTCGTTGACTGTATTTCATTTTACACTCATCAGTCCCTCAGTACGTGAAGACCACTAAATGTTTTCCCAGGCTTTTGTTATTCATTACCATACACACATATATAACTACATGTGAATTACTGAGTCTGTGTTAAAAGGATTATTATGAGCTAAATATTATCATCTTATTTTTGGGGTTTACTGTATACCCTTGATAATAATAAAAGAATAAGTTGTTGAGGGATGATGATGATAAACAGGTGGAAATAGCAGAGGTAGGAGGAGGAGGAGGAAGTGGAGGAGAAATGCAATGGTGGAGGAGGAGGAGGAGGAGGAGGAGGAGGAAGTGGAGGAGAAATGCAATGGTGGAGGAGAGGGAGGAGGAGGAGGAGGAGGAGGAGGAGGAGTGGGAAGTGGGAAGGAAAAGTAGGAATGTCTTTTGAAGATTTCGTAGGTTAGAAATTCTACATAGCTCCGACATTTTCTTCCTCCTTTTCCTCTTGCTACCCCGCCTCCTCTTCTTCCTCCTCCTCCTCCTACCCAACCTCCTCTTCTTCCTCCTACGCCTCCTCCTCTTCCTCCAACCCCTCTTCCTCCTACCCCACCTCCTCCTCTTCTTACTCTTCCTCCTACCCCACCTCCTCCTCTTCTTACTCTTCCTCCTACCCCACCTCCTCTTCTTCCTACGCCTCCTCCTATTATTCCTCCTCCACCTCCTCCTACCCCACCTCCTCCTCCTTTCTCTATCACTATGACCTTCACAGTGTCTTTAGTTCCCTGCTGACAGTCACTGTGGTTGTCATTAGAGTTGCTTTCCTGTTTCAAGACAAGAGGCGTATACAAGACCCGACCCCTTCTGCTGCCACACCTTCACCGTACCTGCAGGGGAATCCGGTTAGTATACCTCGAACATACTACATTCCTCGAACATACTTATATTATAACACGTATAACACACCCGGAAGTACAGCCATGTGTGATAGTGTTTGACCAGGGTCCAAGGAGTGTTGGAGAGCAACTGAACAGAATTCGAAAAAGTGAGTCTTCTAAACCTCTCTCAACGTTGAGAATGGTTTGGAAAATTCACTTGTTCGAACTCTGTTCAGTTGCTCACCAACACTCCTTGGGCCCTGGTCAAGCACTATCACCCACGGCTGTATATATTTTTTCTCGTAGCCAAAGTCGTGGCCAGTGACGACCGGGGGATTGAACCCACAACATCCAGCTCCTCTACCACAACCCCAGTGATTCATTTGCTCGAAGTATTAGAAAAAGTGAAGCGTGAGGATCTAACACTCACGTTATAAATTTAATAATTATTCTAGACTTACTATACTGTATATACGGTTACTGTCTACATATTAAAATAATTTTCAGTACTGTTGTAAATCTAAAAATCTAGTTGTTGCATTGTCCTATAATTATAAAGTGATGATCTACTACCTCTTACTTTTCCTTAAAGTATCTGAGCCGCTTGTCATAACTACAGGCCAGTGTCCTTACGTATGCGATTGATCGTGGTCTGCATACAGAAAGATAACAGAGAGTAAACATGTAAGAATATAGATATGGTCGATGCTCCCTGCAATACATGTTACGTAAATTAAAGGTTAATAGGAGTTGTATACTTAACTTTAATTCTATTGTGACCTATTCGAGGTTGTGTCGACTCCTTCATTCTCCTAATGTATGTGGGAAAGGAAGGACATGGGAATCTTGGAGCCTCCCGTCTATAATCCAAGTTTAGTTATACTTTGTGGGGTCATTTACTGCCATGAATTTATCAGTCTGTATACATAACTCATAAGTAAATCATGCAGGAAACGGAGGAATGTCAGATAAGTAGGTGAGCGAGGAGGTGTCTGTTTGTTTGTGTGGGGGATGAGGGGTGGTGGGTATATCCTGCTGGTAGACATGGCCTTCTCCCTCTCCCTCCAGCACACACACACACACGCCATTGTTGTAATTAGCATTTTCACTTCTCATCCCTCCTGCTTCTCACCTCATAACCTCTATTGTCCTTGGTGTCAGGTAAGAGGCGGGTGTGTTGTGAGTGAGAGAAGGAGTCGGTGTTTGTGTCCCTCATCGAAAACAATTAAAAATAGAAAATAGTTTGTTCGATCGCCCATATCCAGCGCTTGACTGTGTGTGTGTGTGTGTGTGTGTGTGAATATG
>JAWZYT010003035.1:27500-60141 GCA_034508575.1 Petrolisthes manimaculis | reverse complement strand
TTCATGATGTAGGGACATATGGGAAGTAAGATAGAGCCCAGAGACTGTCACGAAGGGAAGGGAGGGGAAGAGAAGGGAAGGGAGGGGATGTTAGGCCCTGTAGATATAGCTGTGTGTTGGTGGTATTCTCAGTTTGTGGAAGGGGTTTTGAAAGGGTCGTTTGTTGAGACTATGTTCTCTATAGATGAAGGGTGACTGCTACTGAGAAGGACTCCAAAGGTCAGAATAGAAAAGGGGATTAAAGAGAGGAAACAAAAAGCATTATATCTTGTCACTTATTGGTCATCACCATTACCAGACATAAAAGATTCAGAGAGTCATGATAAAATACATGATAAATGTGAATATGACTAGCAGTGAATATGGCACCAATTAAACTTGAGATAAAATAGCATAGAGACAAATATTGGTTATATGTTTCAGACAACAAATACTGTTGTTATTATAAAGAAACACAGCTGATAACTGGAACTCCAAGTCAGTCCTTGATATTATCGTGACATCTTTACCTTCACCACAACAAAGAAACACCCACAAGCAGAGTCATAGAGATTGTATCAAGCTAGGAAAACAAACACGAGTAATGACAGATAAACACACGGGGAGACAAAGATGCTTATTATAATCTGAGAGAAGCAGCACAAAGAATTAAGAGAAAAATAACTTACAATTAATATTTATTGTGATGCTTTATGAGATTGTTGATTATAATGAAAATGATAACGAAGTTGACATAACTCCAACAAAGATATAAAACATTGATGATAATAATTTCTTAGTAATTGCATAAAAACAGGACTCCATATTATCTTTAATGATAATTTATTATTATTCTAATTACAATACTTAATTGTGATAACTGATAATAATTACCAGTGAACAGAGATAGTAGTTAAACTGTTCACACACACACACACACACACACACACACACACATACACACATACACACACGCGTATTCCGGACTAGAAGGTTTTGTGTGCGTGTGTGTGTGTAGTTGGCACGTGCTGAACGCCTGTAGATTGTGATGCAGAGATGCGAATGGGGCGCAGGTGGCTTGGTGAAGGAAGGATGGAAAGAAGTGGAGGTTGTGGGAGTGAAGGAGAAGAGAAAGGAAGGGAGAGGAAAGAGTTAAGGATACTCAAGATGGGGACGGGGAATAGAGGAGGGATAAATGGGATAGAATGAAAGAAGTGATCCGTTTAAGGGAGTAAAATGCTGATAGGAAGGAGAGGGAGAGAGAAGAGAGAGTGAGAGAGAGAAGTTGTGAGATGGAGGAGGAGTTGAAGGGGAGAAGAGAATGTGAGTGATTGAAAAGAGGGGCAGTAATATTTAGGGAGGGCGAGTTGACGGAGAGGAAGAGGAGTCGAGAAATGAGTAGATGGTTATATTATGAGGAGATGGAGAGTAATTAGTTAAGAGAGAAGGGGAATGATGAGAGAAATGAACTGGTGTATAGGAGAGAGTGATTAAGAGGGAAGGTGAACGATTAAGGTGAAATGAAAGAAATAGTTCGTGAGGAGCGGAATATTGAAAGAGAAGGAGAGCGAGTAGTGACCTGGGTGTTTGGTGAGGGGTAGGAGTGAGAGGGGAGTGGTGGGATAGGTACAGGAGGAGGAGGAGAGGAAGTGGATGGGTGTGGGAGAAATGGGGAGGAGGAGGGGAGAGGAGGGGGAGGGGGGTAGCTGAGTATGGGAGAGATAGGGAGGAATACAAAGGACATTCAAACAGCAACAGACCTTACTGGTCTTTAAGAGGTTGCTTCTATTCTATCTAACCTACAAGAGTGAGGGAAGTATAGAGGAGGAGGGGGAGAGGAGAGGGCCGGGCCCGCAGAGTGCGGGAGAGAATGGGAGGAGGGGAGAGGAGAGAGGGTCGCTGGGTGTGGGAGAGAAAGGGAGTAGGAGGAGGGGAGGGCCGCTGGGTGTGGGAGGAGGGGTTAGCCAGGAGACTTACGGCCTGGCAAGGGAGGCTAGCTGGCTGCCACGTCACACATTTCCTCCCTCGCCCACCAAACACTAACGCCCCAGACAGTAAATAAACTTCTCCTACTGACGCTCCTTTACCAGTGCCAAAACATTCATTCTATCACGATATAATCCAGAAATGTCCAGATGAATAGAGGAAGGACATGATGTGTGATTTCTGGGGGCGTGGATAAAATATTGTATACTACTTCTATACGATATAATTATTATATGTGGTATAATTATAGGCTACATACAGGTGCTATGGTTATGCTGTGAAGATAAATAATGGGGACCAATACTGATGCTGAACTTTGCTATCTGGTTGGTATACAATTGGGGAAGTTTCTCTTGTTAATATTGAAAGGGTTAGTAATTGTGAGTAGCCTATTACCCTATTTCACTCGTCTCTGTTTTATCTGATTTCATTCTCTCTGTTATTTATTTTATTATTCATTTTTTTTAATTCTAGCCAGGGAGCCTCCACCCCATAATGTGTCTATATCAGATTATGGAGGAATTCTGCTAATGTCAAATATATTCCTCCTCTGCCATTCTATCAGACTCTTGGGCCAGTGGTATTATTATGGAGACACATTTAATTTGTTATGACGAGATGAAAGGCTACCGATTCTCAACCTACACTACAAAATATTTCTCTTACTCATAAACTCTGCTTATAGTTAAATGTTTTGGCATAGTTAACAGGAATCACTCTCCTTCCTTCCACAGATGTTCCCTTTAAAATTCAACATAACGTAGAGTCATTTCAAAGTCCTGTTAGTTGTCATTCCTATACTTCACAATTTATGTTGTTGATGATAATGATTATGTAGTTGCTATAAAGAAAACGTAGAGTAAATAATGATGATAATGGAACAAGTAGATGCTAATAATGATGGCTGCAATTTCAGGTATAAAATTATTGCCTCAGTATTATCATATAAAAATTGAAATAATGGTGTCTGCAATTTCAGGTATAAAATTATTGCCTCAGTATTATCATAAAATTGAAATAATCCAAATTGATGCATCAGAAGGACTTGATTCCTCTCGTCTATAATTAATTAACGAGGGAAAAAGAATTGATAACACCAATATTCATCATCCGACAATCACCCGTAAAAGAAACGCGTATCGCAAGAGCAGCTGCTATTAACAAGAAATATCATTGACTTATTACGGTAATTAGCGCCATCTCTTTCACACCTGGTAATTAATGAACATCCGAGGACCACAAAGAAGAAATAGAGTGGATGATGGGGAAAATGATACGATGAGAGACAAGCTATTCAAGTCCCATTCAAACTGTGTAACTATAATTATGTACTGGAGATTACTGAATTATAGAAAAGGAAAATATAACGCGAGAAAGTCTATTCACGTCCATTCAAACTGTGTGTGTGTGTGTGTGTGTGTGTGTACTGGAGATGACTAACTTATAGAAAGGGGAACTAGAATGAAAGACTGCTGTTTATTCACATCCCATTCAAATTAACGTGTGTATACTGGAGATTACTTAATTATACAAAAGAGAAATAGTATGAAAAACCATTTTTTCACGTCCATGCATTCGAACTGTTAAACTAAATATTATTCGAGTTTCAAAAGAGAAATAAGATGAAAGACAGGCTATTTACAACCAATTTAAACTATATATATTCTAGAAATCACAGCATTGAATCTATAGTGGTAGGGTTTAATTGACGTCAATGTTGCACCCGTGCAATGAGAGGGAAAGGAGAAGTGCTTGAGAGGGAAAGGAGGAGGAGGGGATGAGAGGGAGAGGAGGAGGGCGTGAGAGGGAGAGGAGGAGGGGATGAGAAGGGAGAGGAGGAGGGGATGAGAGGGAGAGGAGGAGGACATGAGATGGAAAGGAGGACATGAGAGGGAAAGGAGGAGGGGATGAAAGGGGAGAGGAGGGCGTGAGAGGGAGAGGAGGACATGAGGGAGTGAGGGGGAGGGCGTGAGAGACCATACTTAACCACAGAAGGTACCGTTCCTTCACTTACCCGCCAGAATGCCCAAATCCAGTTTCGGGTCCTCTATAAAACCGGTTTCGCGCTACGTAAAAAAAAGAGACAGGGAGAGAAAAAAAAACACGAAATCGTCCTGACATGCTCGTAAAAATTGAGAACGTCGGTGGTACAGTTCTTGGCACCTTAGTCTTGGTTCCTGGTGTGTATATAGTGGAGTGTGACGACGGGGTGAGAGGTTAAGGAGAGGGAATAGTTTGGACATTTTTGGAGATAATGATTCCTCCAAACTATTCCAGGCAACAGGATACCATTATTTTTTATTCCTCTGGTTTTGTTTCCTGGCATACTTTGGAGGAATCAAGACATTCCAATGTAACAGAAGTGAATTATCCCGTTAATAAGTGGAGTGTCTGTGCTCGTATATATACTATTTTTATATTTATTTTCTTTATTTTTTTTTCCTTGGCCTGAAAAACAAAAACAAAACAAAAAATGGATCTAGTTTTGATATTATCATTTATTATTTTGATATTATCGTTTATTAAGCATTATTTGCCTCAAGTAAATACAAGTGTGTTATACTAAATAAATTCGGATTTTCTATACATCTGCAGGAACAGCTGTGGTAACATGCTAATTACAACATACTTAAATATGCAACTGTACCTTCATGACATGCAGGCGTAGACTTTTCTCAGAATTTTAGATGAAAAATAAAAAAAATCCTATGAGAAGTTTGATGACGTTTGAAATGAATTAATAACATGAGGAAAGAGATCTTGATGCAAAAATATTTACTGATAACGTTGGATAATAATTACAAGTATAATTATTGACATTAGAAGCGATACCTACCACTCCTAGGTATAATTATATTGGAGTAATGTCGATCGTAGCAATATAGTTTATTTAATTCAATATTCTTGCGCTGGGAACGGGGAATTCCTTCGAAGAATGAAATAGTAAATCGTTAACGGAGTAATTCGCTTTTTGTTACATTGGAGCTCCTTGATTCCTCCAAAATATGCCAGGAAACAAGACCAGAAGAGCAAAAATAATGGTGTGTTGTTGCTTAGAATAGTTTGGAGGATTCAGTTGCTCCAGAATTACCAACACAAAATTCCCTCCTTAATTAAGGGACCGAGTGATGTAGTCAGAAAATGGAAGTAAATGAGTCCTTCAAATATTGCCACGAAACATCACCTATAGGGAAGGAGCGTGTTTCGTGGCATAGTCAGGAGGAATTTGGAGCCTCTAATTCTCCTACACGATCACAGGGTCCTTAACTAAAGTATTTTATGAACGTCTTAATGATGAAGGGAAGAACATTGCAAGGTGAGGCATTTAAATTCTTCACTTCTATTATAATTTCATCCTCGGCAAAGATAGAATAATAATATTACTTTTTTTTATTAATTTTAATTCTAATTTCTATAAATATATGTCTATAATTATAAGTAGATGTGTATTTTTTTTCTATATTTATTAATGATGATAATTAAGTTTTATCGTTATTTATTATAATTATAATTATTATTATTGTTATTGTTATAATTATAATTATTATTAGTATTATTGTTATAATTATAATTATTATTAGTATTATTGTTATTTTTATCATTATTGTCATTATTATTAGTATTATTGTTATTGTTATTAGCATTATTATTAGTATTATTGTTATTGTTGTTATTAGCATTATTATTAGTATTATATATTTTATTATTATTATTATTATGCATTTTTAGGTTAGATAATATATTGAATAGTAAATCTGCCTTCAGAACATGTGCAGGAAAAAGTGGTATGTGGTCAAAAGTCGAGGATAGGGGAAGGGGGGAAGGGGAAGGGAGGGGGAAGGGGGGAAGGGGGGGAAGGGGGAAGGGGGAGAAGGGGACAGTCAATACAGCGTCCGAATAGTGGTACAAAATCTATACGAACCTCGACTGACTGAACAAAAACTGGAATACACACACTCACCAAAAAAGAAAAAGAAAAAAAAAAAACTATATAACTAAAAATAAAAACAGCAACAACAGAAACGGCGTAAATAGACCAAAGTATGCACAAACCATCAAAAGACAGAGAAGAGAGAAGAGAGAGAGAGGGAGAGAGAGAGAGAGAGAGAGAGAGAGAGAGAGAGAGAGAGAGAGAGAGAGAGAGAGAGAGAGGGAGAGAGTTAGAGAGAGAGAGAGAGAGAGAGAGAGAGAGGAGAGAGGAGAGAGAGTTAGAGATAGAGAGAGTTAGAGAGAGAGATAGAGAGTTAGAGAGTTAGAAAAATAGATAGATAGATAAAGAGAGAGAGAGAGTGAGAGAGAAAATTAGTGAAAACAAAGATAGAGAGAGAGAGAGAGAGAGAGAGAGAGAGAGAGAGAGAGAGAGAGAGAGAGAGAGAGAGAGCGTGGACGTGTAAATAAACAAACAAGAAAAAACAGCGTGTGAAAGCAATAACGGACTTTACGCACACATATAGCACGGAACATTTAAAAGGGACAATATTTTCGATAGCGGTGGCAGCGTATCGGTTTAGGGAGCTTCAAACCCCGATAAACAAGAGAAGGCAGACACAAAACCAGGAATCCACTGACCCCTGCCTACCCTCACTCGCCTCCCTGTCTGCCTGTTTGTTTGTTTGTTTGTTTGTCTGTAGCCCTCTCCCCTGCCTGCCTGCCTGCCTACTACTTGTCCCTGTCTACTGTCTGCCTGCCCCTCCTCTCCCTCTCTCCTGTCTGCCTGCCTCTCTCCCCTGCCTGCCTGTATCTATCCCCTTCCTGCCTGCCTGCCTGTATCTATCCCCTTCCTGCCTGCCTGCCTGCCTGCTATTTGTCCCTCTCTAGTGCCTGCCTTCCTGTACCTCTCCCCTGTCTGCCTGTCTTCCATCCCCTCCTCTCTCCCCTTCCCCCTCCCCTTCTCATCCCCTCCCCTTGCTCCCGTTGTTGTTGTTCCCCTTCCCCTCCCCATCCCCTCACCTTGTACCCGTTGTTGTTCCCCTCTCCCTCCCCCTTCCCTCCCCTCACCTTGTACCCGTTGTTGTTGTTGTCCCCATTCCCCTCCCCTTGCACCCGTTGTTGTTGTTGCATTCGGAGTATTTCCTCTTTTCTAATACCTTCTGCTTACCTTGCTCTCCTCCCCCTACCCTATGACCTCTATAACCTCGGTTGCTGTTCCTCTCCGCTCTCTCCTCTCCCATATGGTCTTTGGTACTTCCTCGCACACCCACTCCCCGCACTTTTCCACCCCGTCATCTCTCCTCTCCTTTCCTCTCCCTCCTCCTCCTCCTCCTCCTCCTCCTCCTCCTCCTCCTCCTCCTCCTCCTCCTCCTCCAACCTTCTCCCTTCAATCCATCCTCACTATATATCTAACCCTCCCCCATCCGTTCCTCTTCTCTATATGTTTACACTCATCTCACCCCGTCGACCCCCTTGGTATGCACCCCGATAATAGACTCTTACTAACTCCTAATGAACACTTTCCTCTTCCTTACATTTACTTGCAATTTTAATACTTGGAAATGTTATGTTATTTTATTATATCTTATTAGACTTTATAGTGGTACCAGTCGCAGGTTCATATATTCCCAGTTTCCCATGAGAATGAATTTGGTAGTATTTTCTCTTTTAAGATTCGATCACACTCCCAATGCAGCTGAAGCCTTTGTAGCCCTGACCCTCCTTTGTTGTTGAACCTGGACTCCTGTGGCACTGGTGGTCACGCGGCCCCATTGATCAGTCTCATATCGACCTTCTGTGTTGAGTCAGCCCGTCCCTGCACTCACCAGCATTAGTTTGCCCACACTCCCTGGCTTCATTATGCCTCTGTAAATGAGACGAGCACCTGCAGTCCTTGGACCTTCAATATGTGTTATATCTGCCACTTAAAACATTGTGAAGATATAGGCTTTTCTTAAGTTGATTGCAACACTACTCTACTTTCTTCAGGGTGCATGTATCCCAAGAATGACTTGCATTTTGTCGTTAGTTTTAGAAGAACTTACTATATTCCAGAAGTAGAGCGAGTAAAAGTGTGTGTGTGTGTGCTTGTACATGTATGTTTTCGTGTATTCCTTTTTTCTGCGTATGCTTGCGTGTGTCTCCGTGTATGTGTGTGCATGTGTGCGTGCGTCGAGCTTCCGCCAGACACAACAAGAGTGGGGTGATCCCGGTGCTCGTCCTGCACACGTCTGAGTAGTAACAATGTCTGGCAGTACCCGTGTGTCCGACTAAGGCTCAGTTTGAGAAGGGAAACTTGAACACCAGAGAAGTAAGATATGATGCCTCAACCTCCACGCAATTCTTAAAGGAGTAATAGGCTTATATACATACTTCTGGCATCTTAGAATATTCAGACTCCAAACTATATGAAGAAACAAACCAAATTAACTAATATTAAGATAATTGGTAATTGCCCGGTTTTAATATTAGTTGATTTTTTTTATCATATAATTTGGAGTTTGAATATTTTGAATATATTAAGGCAAGCTGCATGTTTTGTGGGGTAGTTTGGGGACTAAGTAACCTTGCAATGTATTGTATAAGCAGAAGCCAAATATTATCTTTAGAGACGCCTCTGTAAATGATGTTTCATGTACTGGGAAACAGGTGTCGTTACAATCACCCTCTTTCGGTAGGCAGGTTGGTGAAACATCTTAAAGTTTCACCGATTGAAGGAGAAAAGCGACGTCCCATTAACTATACAGCCTCTCCCACGCTACTGCTCCTCTATTTTTGCTTTAATTAATTTATGGGCGTTTCCTTTACTGCGTGGGTAAGGAAGGGGAGTGGTGGAGAGAGAGAGAGAGAGAGAGAGAGAGAGAGAGAGAGAGAGAGAGAGAGAGAGAGAGAACGGAATAAGAGGGAAGAGAAAGGAGAGGAGTGATTAAAAATTCATATGTATGGGTTGGTAGGGAGACTCATTATACTTTATGTCCCTCCCTCCTCCCTGAAGCGCTGTTGGTCACCAGCGCGAGCGTGTTGCATTTGTTCTAGCCCCCGGAGCTGCTGCTGTTGGTGGTGGTGGTGGAAGCGACTCTCTCTCTCTCTCTCTCATCCAGTGTTTGTTAGCGTGAGTATGTATCTTATCTCTAGAGAATATCCATCACAGGGGGAGAAAAGAGGAGCCTTCTAGTCGTGGTGAATTTGGCTGATATAACTCGCTGTGTGTGTGTATGTGTGTGTGTGGCAGGCGTCCAATGTAGGCCTATGACTAGGATCAATAGTGCGAGGTCAGAAGACGGTAGTGCTCGCGGCGGCTGCGTGAGTTCTCTGCCTCTTCACCGGCCATTTGTAGGGCGATTTAGGCAGTTTTCGAGTGTTGATAGTACAATTACACATTACGCGGCAACGTAGCCATCCCTTCAACTCCCCTATGACACATTTTCCGCGCGTATAATGCTGAAAGAAACCTAGTAACACGGGAAAAACAATAAAAGTGTCGTAGGCCCGCGCTCCTCCTATAACCTGAAGGCACCACGCTGATTGGTCTACGTCACAGGGCCGGGGACCAATGAGGAGCGGGTAAGTGGGTGATGAATGGGCTGTCCCGGGGCGCACACGGAGGGGCTCGGGTGTTCGCTGACGGCGGGGTGTACACGTATACAATTTTCCATGTATCTCAAACTTACGGAGATAATTCATTTTTGTGATTTACATTTTATTCATGAGGGAATTAGACAGAGCCGCCGTATAGATAAAGCAAAGAGGATGGTTTGTTTGTCTGTTTGTCTGTCTGTTGATTACCGTGAGAGAGAGAGAAGGAAGGAAAGAAAGGAAGGAGACTTTATATACACAGTACAAGGGAGTCTGTTGTTGTGGTGGTGGTTGCCGTGATGGATTCTGTCAGCTTCAGGTTGTGTGTGTGTGTGTGTGTGTGTGTGTGTGTGTGTGTGTGTGTGTGTGTGTGTGTGTGTGTGTGTGTGTGTGTGTGTGTGTGTGTGTGTGTGTGATCATGGCTACTCACAAGGCAGGATGTTCACTCGTTGATCTTGCCTTCCCTCCTCAAGCCTGCCTTCCTTCCTTGTGCCTGCCTGCCTTCCTTCCTTCCTTCCTTCCTTCCTTCCTTGTGCCTGCCTGCCTGCCTGCCTTATTTCCTTCCTTCCTCCCACCCGCCCTTGCAAATTCATGCCAACAGGTATTCAAATAAAAGGAAGAGAGCACGAGAGAATAAACAGGGAAAAGAGAAGAGGAGGAAGAGGAGGACATATGGAGAGAAAAAGAGAGGAGTAGTAGCAGGAGAATGGAGAGAAAAGAGAGGAGGTGTAACATGAGGAGGAGGAGGAGGAGAAGGAATGGAGAGGAAAGAGAGGAGGAGGAGGAGGAAAGGAGAGGCAAGAGAGAGAGGTGGAGTGGGTCGGGAGAGAGCGGTATGAGAAAAGAGGTAAGGGAGGGACGGAAGAGAGGTATACAAGAGCGAGGTAAAGCAACAGTAAAATAAAGCTGATCAAGAGGGAATAAGTAATGAAAGTGGGGGAAAGGATGGAAGAGTGGATAAGAGGAATGAGAAGGTAAACCCATTGATGAAATTATGTAAACAAAGAGAGTAAAGAATAAAACAAGAACTGATCTGTATAAAACGAGAGAGAGAGAGAGAGAGAGAGAGAGAATGGTTATAATATTTAAGGAAATTACAACAGTAACGTACCTTAAAAAGCAATGAATAATAAAGAAAAAGTGTGATAAAACAGAGAGAAACAAACACACCTCGAGAAACAGGTTAGGAAAGAAGAGGAGAGAAGGAAACTAAAGATGGAGTGTTGTAAGGAGAAGAGAATGAAGATAAACAGGGATTGAAGGAAAACCGGGAGTGTGAGGGGAGAAAAGAGAGCGTTGTTGTGTGAGGGGAAGAGTTATAAGGAGAGCAACGCTAAGATAAGGTAAACAAACAGAGAGGGGAGAGAAGAGAGAGGGAGAAGGGAGGGAAGAGAGAGGGAGAGGGAAGGGAAGAGAGAGGGAGAGAGAAGGTATGAGGGGAGAAGAGAGCAATGAGGGCACAACGCTAAGCGAGAGAGAGAGAGAGAAATGATGAAATAAACAGAGGTAAACAAGGAGACAGAGAGAAGGAGAAAGCAGTATACTAAATTAACCGAGAGAGAGAGAGAGAAAGAGAGAGAGAGAGAGAGAGCACACGATAAGGAAATCAATAAATATGTGACCTATGTGGGAGGAAGAGGGGGTGGGCGAACGGGGGCGGAGGGGGCAGGGGGGCGGCAGCTTAGGACGACTCACCACAAGGATTTCACCAACGGCCCCGAAAATATCCCCCAGATTTTGTTGAAAAGTTGACCTCGCCCGGCCAAAACAAATCTATAATCCATATTCGATATTCGGACGACTTGGTAGAGCAGCCCCCCCCTGGCCCCCCCACCCCCCTCTCCCCCTTCCCCCCTTCCCCCCTTCCCCCCACTCCCCCCTTCACCCCCAGGTATAAAGCCGCTTGGGGACATATATTCGCATACTTGAGACTATTGTTTTCCGATGTCAGCCGTACGTCAGACACTTGCATTTCTCTACCTCCTCCTCTTCTTCTTTTTCCTCCTCCTCCTCCTCTTCTCCATCTCTCCTCTCGCCTCCTCCACCTCCTCTTCTTTCTCCTCCACCTCCTCCTCTTCTTTCTCCTCCACCTCCTCTTCTTTCTCCACCTCCTCTTCTTTCTCCACCTCCTCCTCTTTTTTTTCCTCCACCTCCTCTTCTTTCTGCAGCTCCTCCTCCTCCTCTTTTTTCTCCACCTCCTCCTCTTTTTTCTCCTCCACCTCCTCTTCTTTCTCCTCCACCTCCTCCTCTTCTTTCTCCTCCACCTCCTCTTCTTTCTGCACCTCCACCTCCTCCTCTTCTTTCTCCTCCACCTCCTCTTCTTTCTGCACCTCCTCCTCCTCCTCCTCCTGGTCCAGAGATGGTAGTATTCCAAAATAATTTATGGTTCACGGAAGCTGATGATTTTTCCCTTCAATATATTTCCATGGTCATGTAAATTTTTCCAAATAATGATTTAAACCGACGTTGAATGAAATGACCTCGAAATGTCATGCGAAACTATAACTGTTGGTCTCTTTGATCATGAATGTTGGTTCATAAATTTATTTTTTTGGTAGTTCACTGTTATTCACGTGATGTAGGTCTTTTTTTTGTGACTGTACATTAGTGTAAATTGGTACCCATGGTAGGTGAAAACGACGTGAGCATTTACATCATTACTTGATTATTTCGTCTCGATCCAAATGTGATTCTAGGAATTGTCTAAATAGAGAGAACATCAGAATGACCAATTTCTCAGAACTAACACTCTCTCTCTCTCTCTCTCTCTCTCTCTTCTCTCTCTCTCTCTCTCTCTCTCTCTCTCTCTCTCTCTCTCTCTCTCTCTCTCTCTCTCTCATCTATGCTAGGAAACAGACCATTATCAGCTCAGCAATACGAATGAGGGTTTGTTTTGTCCAGAGTAGTGTGGAGGAATCAGTACACTTCTCTAATTCCCCGACACAACAGGTGACCTCCATTAAATCACCGTAAAACTTCCCTCTCTGTAATGGCTGCCGCAAATGTTGTTCCGTGGGTTCCCAGTGGCGATAATATAGTTTATATATTTACTGGGTTGGGTTGAAAAGTATGTGCACTCCTTTCCCAATAAATCACAACTTGGAACCCGAAAACTACTTCAGTCGCAAAACTTAAGCACATAATGTTTGTCTCGCAAACTAATAATGATCCCGGGGAGTAAGGGAAAGTTATTTCGTGAAGGAGTGGCGGAGAACTTGAAAGTTGGGGATATTATATTAAAGTAAAAAATATAACAACGTCTGGAAGTTAAAAAAAATTTGTAAAATATGACCTTCATAAAGATTATTGTACGGTATTTATAAGAGCGTTTGGCATAATGTAGGTATTGATCGATTCAGTAATTAGGTAATAAATATAGTTAATTATATGGTAGAGCTTAATCGTACAGTACAACGCAATAATAATAATAATAATAATAATAATAAGTTTTGAAAGATCATTCCAAGAGTCATACAGATAATTATTTTGCTACCGTATGGGGCAACAAAACATGTAAGAATGTGCTATTGAAAACCTTTTGTTTGTTAGCACGTCTGTTCAGTAGGACACCACCTTTAAGGGACCTTGTGGTGTAGTGAAATTTTTTTTGGAGTAATCTGAGTCCTTCAAAATTGTCACGAAACACCAACTATATAGAAGGAGCTTGTTTCATATACTGTACAGTAATAGCGTGATAAGGAGGAATCAGAAGCCTCCAGATTCTATACATGATCTCAGTGTCCTTAAATAAGTATTACCGGTGTGATGTCACGTGAAGATAGTTGTACATTCAGTGAGAGTAACGCTAAAACTAGTAACAACAAATGTAAACAACACTAGAATATCCAAAGTAGTGGATGATCAAAATTTCGGCAGTAACGCACGGACGGAACGCATATAACAACCATGGCGAGGAGGTAAACAAAATGCTATATAATATGTTGTTGTTAAGTATCTGTATATATATATATATATATATATATATATATATATATATATATATATATATATATATATATATATATATATATATATTGTGAATCGTCGTCATTCACACCAAGCTTGTATCACATTATTATTCTAAGATGTTTATGGTGAAGGATGCTGAAGTAAATAAGTGTGGATAAGCTAGGTGATAAGGAAGCAATTTTTGATAATAGTAGTGGTAGTGTTGGCAGTGATAATGGTATATATAATTATAATGATGTATGTAATAAGTGCTATGTAGTAGTGAGTAGATGGTGGCAGTGGTGAAGAAATTGTATAGTGGTGGTGGAAGTATGGGTAGAGGGTGAGTAACAGTAAATAGACAGAAAAATACAGTAGGCCTATACTCGATTCATACTTCAAAATCTTTATACACACACAGTCATGTAAACATTTATATAATTATAGTCTCCAGTTACGCAAAGTTCATGACCATACAGTACCTCATAGTTTTACCCCAAGACTGATCTACAACTGGTGGTGGCAAGGGATGATGATAGTGGCAGTAGTGGTAGGGAGATAGTGGTCGTGGAAGATAGTGGTCGTGGAATTTAGAGGTAGTGGTGGTAGTGGTGGCAGGCGTATGGTGGGTGGTTTTGGTAGTGGTTGGCGTGTAAGGTGGTGGCCGTGGAAGTAGCTGAAGTGAGGTGGTAATAGTAGTAGTAGTAGTAGTAGTGGTAGTGGTGGCGGTCGTGTGGTAGTGGTGGTAGTACATCGTGGCTTGGCTGGCTGGCTGGCTGGCTGGTTGGCTGGCGGGTGTGTGATGATGTGGCAGCTTCGGTCACAGTGGCGTACGTAGGCTTTCTCTCTGGCGTTATCATAGGGTTTCATAGTCATACGTAAAGTCTTGTAGTAGAAGTAGTAGTAGTAGGAGTATAAGGTATAGGAGAAGAGAAGTGTATAGTAAGTGTAGTAGGAAGAGATTTGTTTGTGTATATAGTGTTGTGTATCGTTGTTGTTGTTGTTGTTGTTGTTGTTGTTGTTGTTGTTGTTAGTATTGTTAAGGAGTGTCTCTCGTACTGTATGGTGTCGGGTGTATGATGACTGTCTGGTCGGGGAGCTGTTAGTTATTGTGTGTGTGTGTGTGTGTGTGTGTGTGTGTGTGTGTGTGTGTTGTAGTAGTACTAGACGTATAATGGTAGTGTGATAGTAAGAGTGTATGAGTGTGTGTGTGTGTGTAGTGTATGTATGTGTTTCTGTGAGTGTGTGAACGTACATCTGTGCAGGTAGTAATAGTCGTTATGATAGTATGAGGGGAGTATGTAAATTTATGTATGAGAGAGAGAGAGAGAGAGAGAGAGAGAGAGAGAGAGAGAGAGAGAGAGAGAGAGAGAGAGAGAGGGAGAGAGAGTCTTAAAGCTGTGGTGATAGTAATGGTGGTTGTGATGTTAGAGTAGTGTGTGATGAAGGTTAGGTATAGTTGGTGTGTGAAGTTAAGTGAGCAGAGAAGAGCAGAGTGGAGTCTAATGGTATATAATGGGTGGGTATTATTATTATTATTAGGGTATTGGAGAGGATGGTAGTTGAAGTGGTGGAGATGGTAGTTTAATTAAAGTGGTAAAATATAATATGGTATAAAAATGGTATATATATTATTTTAAAAGGTTGAGTTAGTAATTTATATTGTGGAGAGGGTAATTTAGGTAGGTGGAGTTGGTAGTTTAAGTTGTGGAGAGAATAGGTTAAGTAGTGATGATATTTTAACTATCTATCTACACTATCTATCTGTCTATCTATCTGTCTGTCTGTCTTTCTGTCTTTCTGTCTATCTATCTCTATCTATATATATATATATATTTCTATCTGTAGCTATCTATCTATCTGTCTTTCTGTCTGTAGCTATCTATCTATTGTCTCTCTCTCTCTCTCTGTTTGTCTGTCTCCCTCTTTCTCACGTTCTCTCAGTATTCCACCTTTACATTATTACTGTAGCATCCAACTCAACTCGGTGAATCTTGTACACAGCTCACACCCCCAGCCAGGACCCTCCATCTCACCCACCTTATTGCACCAACACCCAACATGTAGCCTCAGTATCTCACCCACAACTCCCTCATGTTGCTGCTATACCTGCCTGCCTGCCTCATGCAATCACGTTCTCCTCATTTAAAGCATTCTCGACCACACCTGCTTCAACCCATGCATATCTACCCTCACCCCACACCTACCTTACCCCACACCTACCTCACCCCACACCTACCTCACCCACACTATAACGTCAACCATTTTTACCCATACAAATCTTACATATACTATTCTCATTTCCCCACCCATTTGTTATGATCTACACCAATGTAATGTATAATCCTATTCTACACTCGTTTTCCCCACACCTTCCATTTTATTTCTACTTTCTTTCCCCATCCACAGATAATACACTGCAGCTTTCACAGTACCTTACACACATTCCTTTACATTCTTATTCCTCTAGCAATCTCTGTATCTTTCATTTTTATTTCATCTCCTAAATTTCAGTTCCCCAGCTTAGGTTTTCACACCTTTATTTACTTTACCAATTCAAGTCTCGCCCACCCACCCATACCACATCCTATATATTTCGTCAACACTACCCACCACTACGACTACCACTACTACCATCACCACCATCCTGCCTGCTTGCTTGCTATCTTACCCCTCACACAAGCACCCACTCCAATCTCCCACCCCAATCTCTCCCACACCTTCTACATTTATCTCTCCAAGCCAGCCACCCCTCACCCCACCCGCCCACATCTCCCACACCAGCTGCCGCCCGTATAACTTCTAGCTAGAGAATTATAGCAGCTTGTACTGTCAGAATCCACGACGGATGCGGCCGGTCACTGCGGGGCCCGACACGAAAGGCCCCTTAGAAATTCAAGGCTCTTAAAGTTTACAGCCCTTAGAAATTAAAGGGACGTTTGAAAATGCAGAACTCTGTATTTTCGAGAAGGATAAAATTACATTCGGGTAAATTATAATTCAGTCTTGCTTGTGTTTTCTTGCACACCTTAAAACATACTGTATATAATTATGCAGTATGTCTATGAAATCAACATCACAGAATAATGCATAAACAAAGGAGTGGTGGGTCTGAATCTCGTCTAGTGTAATATATCTTCCTGATGAGTACTTTTTGTCTGCTAGTTCTAAGATAAAATTAAAAGATAAATTGTTTTACCTTCATTTTTTTGTTGTATGACCTTGCAGTGTGACGTTGACAAGTTTATCATAAAGCAGAATCCCGCAGATAATTCTCCTATTTGTATTCCTGCCATTAGCGTCCTTGTGTTGTAGACGTATTAATTTTCAGTAACCTCCCATCCCATTTGCCTCGAGGGTCATTGGATGTCAGAATCTCGCCTTTTTGTTCTTTTTTAGTGGCAGGGTTGAATTAATTTCTTTGTGTTGTTGTTTATTGGTAATGGAGTGGATGGAGTTATGTGTGTTGTCTCGCATCGTCTGTAAATATAAAGGTAACTTTGTAATTCAAGACTGTTTAATGGTGATCTAGAATACAGTATCTTTGTGCTGACTGTATAAGTTAGGCAGTATTAAGTATTCCGGGGATGCCATTATTACAGTCGTGTGTTCACCTCACTTTATGCCACACAATCAACCATGTAAATATATTCGCTCGTATAATGCGTGGTATTACAGCGGAGCGCCGAGGAAATGCATATGATTCACTGCCCAGAGAAAAATTTGTAATTGTTAGGCAGTCCAAATTTCCTTTAAGCTGGGTTAAATTGCGGTGCCTCGAATTTACAGTTAAGTTTGTTGCCACTGGAACTTATGGTTAATGTAAATCTCGAACCCCCCTCAACCCCCCCCCCCCATCCATCCCCCCATTTTTTTTATTTGTGTATTCCTGGAAAAAAGGGGAAGGGGGAGGACTGGAAAGAGGAAAATAAATAGGTTTCTTTGTATATATATTTCCCAAGCTGGAGACGCGCCAAGGTCCCATACCCCTCCAACCCACACCCACACCCACCTCTCCTACACCACCCCTCAGTTGCTCTCTCACCATGAAAAGGGAGAACTTAGGTCCAGTCTTCTCTCTCTCTCTCTCTCCACACGCGCACATATACATATTCTCCTAGCTCTCTCTCTCTCTCTCTCTCTCTCTCTCTCTCTCTTCCAACCTTCCCTCACCCTTATACCCTTTCTCCCTCAACCTTATACCACTTTTCCCTCATTCTTATACCAACTCTCCCTCAACCTTATATACCAACTCTCCCTCACTATCTATACCAACCCTCCTTTCACAACTCAATGAGGCGTCCTTCACTCCTTTCTAGCTGTCTTTTCTCAACCCATTGCCTGTCTTCTCTATACCAACTCTCCCTGTGCCGTAATTCCCTATAAGCCCCTTTATTTTCTCTCACTCACTCACTCGGCCTTCTCTGTCCTCCTAGCTTCCTCTTCCTCAGCCCCTCAATCCTCTTTCACCACAAGCCCTTTCCAGCCCAATATCAACTAAAAATGAGAGAGAGAAGCAGACAAACAGACAGACAGGCAGGCAGACAGACAGGCAGGCAGACAGATACACACACACACACAGACAGAGAGAGAGAGGGAGAGAGAGAGGTGGGGGCCGGGGCGGGGATAAGACAAGTGCTCGTCTCCTCCTCATGGGAAATTACGCAAATTGCTCAACCTACCGTAAAGTGGGGATGACGAAGCGAGCACCTCCCACCCACCAGCGGCCAACCAAACAACATCAAGCAGTGCATAACTCCGGGTTGTGTCCTGGAGAGTGAGAGCAGAGTTACGTACTGTACTTGCAGGCGGGGGAGGGGCCTTTATTTTCTTTCACGATTTTTTATTATTATTGTTGTTATTATTATTATTTTTATTATTATTATTATTATTATTATTATTATTATTATTATTATTATTGTTTTTATAATTATTATTGTTATTACAGTATTATTATTATTATTACAATATTATTATTATTATTACAGTATTATTATTATTATTACAGTAATATTATTATTATTATTATTATTATTACATTATTATTATTATTATTATCACAGTATTATTATTTTTATTTTTATTATTATTATTGTTATTATTATTATTATCTTAAATTGATGTGACTTTTTTTTAAATTGAGGTTGTATGTGTATAAAACTGACTCGTGTTTTTCTCTCTTTCCACAGGTGAGTGTTGACCTTAGAGTGCCAGAGAGTGTATAGGTGCCACAGAGATGAAGTAGTGACACCTGAGAGTAAGTAGTGTCTGAAATTGTATAGGAGATTATATTAACATTTCTATTTGATTTTTCATACGTTTTACACATCGCCTCTTTTTGTCTCTCGCACGGGTTTCATGTATTTCCCGATTGTATTGACATTTCTATTTGATTTTTCATACGGTTTACTTATATATCGTCATTTTATTTTCTCTCACACGGTTTCATGTATTTCCCATCTGGCCCAGTGGACGATTAAGCACAGAACAGATGTGCTGTTGCATATATAGAGACTATGAATATTGCATGGTGCACCTTGAGACGTGCATCGAGCTTGTCTGGCGATCCCTTGACACAGCTGGAGATCGACTGTCGCCAGGTTTTTTAAAGTATCACCCTTAGTGTTCGGGCGGTGGTCAGTTAGTGTCCACCGCTCGCCCCCACCAAACTACCAGTCTTAATTAAGGCCATCCAGTAATTTAGGGTCATTAGTGTTACAAGGAACGATATATGCAGGTGAGTAATGCCTGATGACTTGCTGTGAGATGCCCCTTTCATCCTTGTTGCCATCTTGGGCCTTACGCTCCATTTCCATACGGTTAATTATCCTTGTGAGTGAATTAGAAGGCTAGAGTCGAGACTTAAATACCGACTCGAGTTAAACACCATCTTTCTCCCGGCCGGCGGAATAAGCCATTTTGATCCCTCTGTTTGGGGATATTAAGAGCGACCATCATCTAGGCAACCTGGACGATTATGTGTCCCTTGTTTAGTGAGTGACCCTGTGATGACCAGATCTTAATGGCTGATCACGCACGATATACAAGCCCCGTTGATTACAAAGCCTTTCTCACTTTGTTTTCGGTCTGGGGTCTGTGGTACGTACGACAAGGTGGACCGTCTGTCTATTGTGCTTGGGGGAAACATTATATAGGGCTACTGATGCCTCCAAACTGTACTACGAAACAAAAAAAAACCTGCAACTGGAATTCCGAAGTATGATTCTGTTTTCCAGCTTAATATGAAGGGGTTAGTAGCGCTTCAGTTCGTCCTTAATAGATGGACCCATTAAGCCCCATCTTATAGTGTGCAAGGAGCGGGGGGGGGGGGGGGGGGGGGGGAGAGAAGGGGTGTGTCCAGCCAACATCTCAATCCAACCACGCCTGCATTCCTTCCCTTGGTTCCTGACCTGAGTTGGGGATCTCGTTTAGTTTGATTTGTGTCTATGTGTGTGTGGGAGGAAGGGGGGGATGAATGCCTCTGGTTGTGTGTATGTGTCTATATAGTGTGTCATTTGCGTGTGAACGAGCGCACATGTGTCTTTTTATAGGCTTTGTGTGCACCTGTGTGTATATAAGTGTGTGATTTGTATGTACAGTATGTGTATACCTGTGGATCCACACGTGTAATAATATATGAGAGATGAGGCGTGGTCTTTTAGTTTGTTGCCTGTGGGTTGTTTGCGGTGATTAAGAGCCGCTGTATTATCTTTTATGGCGTGTCCGGGGAAGTTCTGGCAGTCGTTAATCCTCATGACTTGTGTACCTTTCTGCAGGTAGACAAAAGGTATGGGATTGTGTCGGTCATGCCTTGATCATGAAGGGAATAATTATGTTATGGTACGTCTTCATAAGCATCTTTTTCTGATTTACATTTTCAATTGCTTTCTCGTTTCATCTTGGGCAAGAGTTTAATTAAGGACCCAATGACCGTGTATGAGACTTGGTGGCTTCTGATTCCTCCTGACTATGCCACGAAACAAGCTCCTTCAATATAGGGTAGTGTTTCGTAGCAGTATTTGAAAGACTCGCTCACCTCCAATTTTCAGACTACATCACGGGGTCCCTTAAGGGTTTTCGTTCCCCTCGTCACTTGTCCCTCTTTTCCTTCTTTTTCCTTCGTACCCGCTGTCCCTCCTCGCTGTCTCCGTCTCCCCATATAGTAGGCTACAAGGTCATTCTGGCCTAGCATAGTCTTTCTTCTCCATTAGCAAAACAGACTTACTGCTTTACTACCTCGTTCCTTAGGTACTTTTTCCCTCCTTTCCCATTTTCCCCCACCACCCCTTCCCTAATTCTTCCCCCATCTTCCCCCCTCTTCCCCACCCCCCCCCCCCCTTCCACCCCTCTTCCCCACCACCACCTTCCCTATCCCATCTTGCCCCCACCACCCCCCTTCCCCACCCCATCTTCCCCACCACCACCCCTTCCCCTCCTCTTCCCCTGTCCCCGCCACCTGAAGGCCAGTGAATGGGAGGCCATCTATACGAGCCTGGCGCCTCCAACCATGAAATTTAAAATAGTGCCTCCCAGTCCTCACCAGACGCCCCTAACCAGACTTATTACCCCCAACCCCCATTTTCTACCCTACCGCTGACCCCAGTTTTCCCCAACTTTGTGTGTGTGTGTGCGTGAGAGAGAGAGAGAGAAAGAGAGAGAGAGAATGTTGTTGTTGTTGTTTGGGTTTGAGAGAGAAAGAGAGAGAGATTCGTGCATTCGTTCACTTATCAATTCCATTCGTGGCTGGCTGCTGTAATGTGTATTCTGTAGTTGTAGCTTCTGGTTCCGGTATCCATCAAATTAATAGTTTAGTCATGTATTTGCACTTCTGTCTGACATTTGGCAAGATATGTTTGTTATTTGTCTGTATACGTTTGTCGATATATGTTTGTCTTTGCCTACGAGGATGTATATACAGAATGTCAATAAATCTGTTTACGGTATATACTTTTCAATAATAAATTTTGTTATTGCTTTAGTCAGTCATAATTATCTCTGTCTTATTTTATCACTAAGTAAATAATGCATTGCTATCTTCATTAATTTGTCCTAAGCACATGAGATTCAAGGGGCTGTTGGAGATCCCTTTGGCAATGAATGATTGTCTTTTACTTGAATTTCTTCCCTCTGTAGTTCATATTTAACTCAGGGTTTTTATTGCGCTCATTCCCATTCCATTAAATTATGTCCCGGTAATTCTTTCAGTGTCACTTCCCTTCCTCTTATCTTCGTATTTTTCATCTGTTCGTCCCCTCCTCCGCTCTCTCTCTCTCTCTCCTCTCTCTCTCTCTCTCTCTCTCCTCTCTCTCTCTCCTCTCTCTCTCTCTCTCTCTCTCTCTCCTCTCTCTCTCTCTCTCTCTCTCTCTCTCTCTCTCTCCTCTCTCTCTCTCTCTCTCTCTCTCTCTCTCTCTCTCCTCTCTCTCTCTCTCTCTCTCTCTCTCTCTCTCTCTCCTCTCTCTCTCTCTCTCTCTCTCTCTCTCTCTCTCTCTCCTCTTTAAAGCCAACTTCCCCCATACATTAATACAGCTGCTCATCTCCGTCTGCTTTACTGGGAAGGAGGGAAGGGGAGAGGTGTGCCAGTGCCAGGGGGGGAGGGGGAAGGGGAGAGGTGTGCCAGGGGGGGGGGGGGAAGGAAGAGTTTGTGGTTTTGTAGGAAGGAGGGAGAGAGGGGAGTATACCATAATATATAAACTTCAGATATAAATTTGTTTTCAGAGTATTTTTATTGAGTCGTGTCAATACATTATATATATATTATTATGTTTGCAATATCCAGGTCGTTTGAATACGCTGCCCAGAGACCATCATCACGACTCTTCATTCAGCCTTTGTCTTTTGATCCTTCTTCTTCATCTCCTCCTTCTGTTATCGGCGTTTCATTCAACCCTCCAATTTCTCTCTTTTCGGTTCCCTTTCTTTTCATTTCTTCGTGCCCATTCGATCGCACGTTAATTTTCCTCGATGCCCCAATCACTTCTGGTCATTCTTTCATGTGCTGTCTGTATGTTGAGTGTCTTCTGGTTTCACTTTCTCTATCATCTTACTCTCCTGACCTCACTTACTCTCTCATGTTACTCTCCTGACCCTTACCTATTCCTTATGTTACTTTCCTGACCCTCTCTTACTCCTTGTTACTCTCCTCACCTCACCTACTCCTTATTGTTACTTTCCTGACCTCGGCTAACTCCTTTCTTTTCTTTTTAAGTTGGTCTCCTTTATTCTCCTTCTTGCATGCTATTTCTCCTTCCTTGCCTTTTTTCCCTCTCTCCTTTCTTCAACTCCACCATCTCTCGAATTCCCCCTCGTTCCTTTCCATCATTCTTTCTCCCTCCTCCTCCACTCCTCCTCCTCCACTCCTCCTCCTCCTCCTCCTCCCTCCTCCCTCCCCCTCCTCGCCCTTCATAATAATATATCTTAGTCTTAAGTTCCCCCGGGGAGCATAACGTCCTATTATTTTATCATTAGTGGTCTGCCATCATCTCCTCGTGTGCTATGTTGTGTTGAAGTCTTGGTTGTTTGGGGGAAGTCAGTCGTGTGTTGGTTTGTTTTGCAGTTGTGAGAAAATTTGTCAATGTAGTATGTTTAGGTTTGCTTTGCTGGTTAGGTGTGGGAAGATTAGTCATTTTAATTAATATGAAGATTTATGTGTGTTTATTTATTTATTAATATTACTATTTATTTTTTATTATTATTAATTTACTTTTTCTTTCTTTATTCTTTTATTATTCTATTGTGAGACGTGTTGGTTTATTGTGCTGGCCAGCTGAGGGAAATTCGTAGATTAATTTAAGAATATACTTCCAATAACATAATTGTTGAAATATATTAAACATTACATAAATGAAATTCAAATAAAAGAAAAAGTTATTTGAGTCTCTGGCATGATTGAAGGTAAATATTTCAAGTGAATGGTACACAGACAAATATTTCTCAATCCTCATAGATTTTGGAGAACATATTGTAATAAAAGTGTTTATTTATATAACATGAAGGTCAGGTAGTGAGGCGACTCAAGGAAGGGAAAGCAGGAAGTGAAAGGAGGAAGGAACACAAGGAAGGAAAGTGATGATGGTTTCACTCCAAAGAGGAAGACCTATAGGGAGAGAGGATAAACGGGGAATATAGAAGACAAGTGGATAGTGAGGAGTTGAAGAGAGAAATTTAATATTTTTTGTGTGAAGGCAAATAGATAGAGAGAAAAATAATGCTGGATATTATTGCCTCAGTAAGATGATGTTGCTAGCTATTAAAACAAGAATTATAATCAGTATATTCAGAATAGAGAGAAAGGAATGCAGGAAACTTAAAGCCTCAGTAAGATGTTTTTGTTGGCTATTAAATATATATAAGAACTATCAGTATAATCAGAATAAACTCCAGCTACTGATAAGAAAAGATAGGAACAGTATATTAGAAAGAGGAAGAGGCAAACCTATTTTAGACAGACTGGAAAGACAGTAATGCGAATGAGGGAAACCGGGGGAAGAAGACGTGAAGAGAAGATAATAGAAAACGAAGAAGTACATAAAGAAGGGAGAGGAGGGAGTCAGAGAGATAAGGAGGAAGGAGAGGGAGAGTGAAGAAGAATTAAACTAGCATAATGTATGACGATGAAAGAGCAAAAGATAATATTAAATAAAAAAAAAGGAAAAAGAAAAAGAGGGGTGATATAGGTGATGGGAAAGGTGAAGAAAAAGATGGATACTGAAAAATCAAAACCAGGGAATATGAGAAAAATAATAAAGAAAAGAGAAGAGAGGAGCGAGAAAAGAAATTAAAAAAGTAGACAGGGAGATGAAAAGGAGAGAAGATAGAAAAGGAAATGAAAAGAGAGAGAGAAGGCGATGGGAGAGAAATGAAAAATGAGAGAAGAGAGGAGAGGAAAGGATAGAAGAGAAGTAAGGAGAATAATGGAGAAATAAGACCAGAGAAAAGTAATGGGAATGGGAGGAGGAGGAGGAGGAGGAAGAAGAAGAAAAATGGGAGGAGGGAAAGGAGGAGAAGGGAAAAAAGGAGGAAGGAAAGTTGGAGGAGGAAGGAGAGGGAGAGGAAGAGGAGGAGGGAGAGGAGGAGGAGATGGGAAAGGAGGAAGGAAAGTTAGAGGAGGAAGGAGAAGGAGGAGGAGGAGGGAGAGGAGGTGGGAGAGGTAAAGGAGGGGTGAAGTCGACCCTTTACCAGACACTCAAGAACAAAGTGCTGGCTCTCGACCCTATCTCCTGTCAGTGTAACCACCCTCTCCAGCAGCAGATTCCTCTCTCTCTCTCTCTCTCTCTCTCTCTCTCTCTCTCTCTCTCTCTCTTCACAAATTATACTCTTCATTCTTTCCTTCTCCTTCCCACATTCCCTTTCCCCATTCCCTCTCATTTTCCACTTCCCGCATACCCTCTTTCATTTCCCCATTTTCTCCCCATTCACCTTCCCTTTTTCCCACTCCAAATACTCTCCTTCCTTTCCTCCCTTCAAACTATTCAAACACTTTTCTTTCCCCCATCTTTATTTCCAGTCTCCAGTAACTCTCCTTTCCTTTCCTCTTTCTCTTGTGACGCAGTACTTTACTCTTTTCCCTTCTGCCTCTTTCTAGACGCCCACTTTTCCTCCCCTTTCACTCACCAGACGTTTCCCTTTCCTTCCTTCTCATTTCCTGCCTTTCTACCTTTGCCGTCTCAGGCTTCTAATGTCTCTCTCTCTCTCCCTCTCCCTCCAAATTTCCTTCCTCTCCCCTTCCTGTTTCCCCCCAAATTTCCTTCATGTTCCCCAAATTTCCTTCCACTTTCCCTTCCTGTTTCTCCAAATTTCCTTCCTTCTCTCCTTCCTGTTTCCCCCAAATTTCCTTTCCTTCTCTCCTTCCTGTTCCCCCCTCACTGTCCCCCCCCCCCTATTTTCTTCCTTCCTTCCTCCCCCCGCCCCCCCCCAGCCCCCAAGGGCCACGGTGACCAGGCTGGCATGAGGGGTGGCGTCTAAGACGGTGCGTGATAGTCTCGATAAAGGTTAGCGTGAATCCTTTAATCCTTGGGCCTGAGTTAGGAGGGTAGGATCCCGCCGCCGGGTGAGGCATGGGTTCCTTCCCTCCTGGCTGTATTGCTCTTACCTCCCTTCCACCCACCCCCCCACCCCACCCTAACCACCATGCCCCCCTCCCAAACCAAATATGCCCCCCTCCCAAACCAACCACCCACCCCACCTACCCACCCACCATTCACCACAAGTAACTTCATTTTCCCTCTCTCTCTCTCCTCTCTCTCTCTCTCTCTCTCTCTCTCTCTCTCTCTCTCTCGTGCGATATTTAATCCTGGAGATAATGCAACGAGTTTCCTATTTTATCTCTTGTTGTTTTTGCTCTTGTTCTGTATTCTCCTTCTCACACTTTGTCGTAATTATTATTCTCTCTTTTTCCTTAATTACTTGTTTCCCTTTTTCTCTCTTTTCATTCCTACGCTTCCAATCTTTCCTAGCCTAAGAAAGGACATTGAAATACAGTCTCAATCAATAGTCCTGAATCAGGCGAATAAAAGTATGCAGTTGGAGTTAGTCTTATAAACTAATATTTTTGAGAACAACAGTCATAGTTTTACTTTATTATGAAGAGGCCGATACATTCAATGGTGTTACAGGAATACAAAAGAACGTTTTAAAAAGAGGATGAGCAAAAATAACTGGGCGTGACTGTATTGTATAATTACGTAATGCTAAAACTGACTGCCGACATGACATGTACTGCATGTATATGTAATGCAAATACTGTGACTGTACTGTATATGTTATGCTAATACTATGACTGTACTGTATTTGTAATGTTAATACTGTGACTGTCCGTGACTTAGAGGTACTTGCAGCCACTCACTCTCACACCAGAGCCATGCAGGGGCTGTGTGTGTGTATACCTAGGGAGGGAGGCAAGACAGTATGGCTGCGTCCGGGTACATTAGGTTATCAATGAATTTCACGGGTCTGAGGACTTGTGAGGTGCCCCAGGTACCCGTCCCCGCCTCGTTACCCTGAGTTACCTTAGTGCCCCGCTCGTCTCCCCACCCCCCCACCTTCCTACTCCACCTCCCCCTGACTCTCCTATCGGTCCCCCTCCCATGCCACCTCCTCCTCCCCACGTCTTCAAGTTAGTCCCCCTCCCACCTTTGTTCCTCCCTCGTCGTCCCGTCCCAGTCCCTTCCTTCCTTCCTCCCTCATTTTTTTTTCTTTTCTTCCCCTTCCTTCTCCTCTTCTTCAACCTTCCTCCTTCTTTTCTTCCACCTCTTATACATTTCTTCTCCACCCTCTTCCATGTTCCTGATACCTTGTCCCTCCCTTTAACTCTCTCTCTCTCTCACTTACCAGATAGGGGGCTCTTCTTAGGTGCTTTTTAAGGGTGTTTGAGGAGTCATATCTCGAGTGAGGCTGTACAGTGCTGGGAGGGTAGGGGAGAGGGGGAGATTTTGGTGAGGGTGAACAGCAGGGGTGTCTGTGTGGGAGGTGGAATGGGGCGGAGGGGTGTCTTAGTAGTGAACTGGGGGAGTGGAGGTGAGGTGAGTGGGAATAATAGGAGTGTATGTGTTGGGTGGATGGGTAAATGGGAGTGAAAGGGGGAATGGTGGGGATGAAGGGAAATAGAATGAGTATTTAGGGTGAGTTGGTGGAGTGAGAGGGAGAAAGAATGAGAGTAGTGAGAGGACTTGGGGTTGGGAGAGTGTGGGGGGGAGTGTTGAGGCAGTAGGAGTGTGTATGCGTGGGGGGAGTGTTGAGGTAGTAGTAGTATGTATGGGTGTGTGTGTGTGTGAGGGAGAGGGAGTATTGAGAGCGTCTGTGGGGTGGGGGATGCGGAGGTGGGGGAGGGAGAGGGGGTAATAGGCCACAACCACGCATCAGTAGAGGCCAGTCGACCGTCCCGTATGTTGAGGGAGAGAGAGAGAGAATTTATATACGGTACTCGTGTGCCTATAGTGTATGTATGTATTAATGTATGTATTTATGTATGTATATTATTGTTATTGTTGATGCTACGTGCATATTTTACAGCGTATGTGAAGAAATTCGGATACGGTTCAGTGTACTAAGTTATAACTAAAGAAAAGTGACTGTGCATTTACATTCTCAATCCAAAAAAATTATCCAGGTCTTGTTGAAGTATCTAAGCATTTGACATACTAGTGAACTAATTACAAAACTTACCCTGTTTCATTCGCTTGAACTCGCTTAAGGACGCACATGTGATCGTGTATGAAAAGTGGAGGCCTCTAATTCCTCCTGCCCATACCACGAAACAAGCTCCTTCCATATATAGGTGGTGTTTCGTAGCAATATTTGAAGGACTCATTTATCTTCAATTTTCTGACTACAACACAGGGTCGTTTAATACTCGATCAGGCTATTCGAAGCCAGCCTGGATACATAGTTTGCATTGCTAGTGTACAGTAGGTAATATGTGATGGCGTGCGTGTGTGTGTGTAATATGTCTTCGTTAAGGAAGTGCGGAAGTGGTTCAGAAAATTATGGCGTTGTGTTGAAAAGTAGCTCAAATATACAGGTGTTGGTGTTTAAGTGTATGTATATGTGCGTGTGTGTATAAGTGTATGTATGTGTGTGTGTGTCTGTGTAAGCTTATGCATGGGTGTAAGTTTATTTATGTGTGTAAGTGTATGTATGTGTGTAAGCATGAATGTAGGGATGTATGCAAGTATTAATATATGTATGTATGTTTGTAAGTATAATTGTATGAACGTAAGTGTATGTATGTGTAAGTGTACGTATGAGAGAGAGAGAGAGAGAGAGAGAGAGAGAGAGAGAGAGAGAGAGAGAGAGAGAGAGAGAGAGAGAGAGAGAGGAGGAAGGGAGAGCTAGAGAGAGGAAGTCACATCTCACCCCCAGCAACAGGGAAGTGACCATCTATTGTCAACATCCTGGTTTGGTGGAGGAGGAGTATTTAGCTAACACTCGACATCCTACGTTGGAGAGGGAGTATTTAGCTAACACTCGACATCCTACGTTGGAGAGGGAGTATTTAGCTAACACTCGACATCCTACGTTGGAGAGGGAGTATTTAGATAACACTCGACATCCTACGTTGGAGAGGGAGTATTTAGGTAACACTCGACATCCTACAATAGATTGGAGGAGGAGTAGGCCTATTTAAATAGCACTCGACATCCTATAGGTTCGAGGAGGAGAATTTAGGTAACACCTCGTAACACTTGACATCATAGATAATACTCGACATCTTAGGTTGAAGGAGGAGTATTTAGGTAACACTTAATAACATTTGACACCCTAGGTAACACTCGACATCACCTAGTTTGGAGAGGGAGTATACATAGATAACACTGCAGAACACTTGACATCTCATATACCTCTAACACTCCTTCTCCTCATCAAAGCTCCCCCGTCCCCCTAGATTTGCTTTATATTTCCTTTGACTTCATCCCCCCCCCCGTCTCTTCTTCCCACCTCTTACTTTCCTCTCCTCCTCCCTTCCCTAACTCTTCTTTCCTCCATTCCCTAACTCTTCTTTCCTCCCTTCCTCCCTTGGTTTTCTCTTCCCTCCCCTGGCTTTTCTTGTCTCCCTTATCTCTCTTCCCCCTTTACTGGCCCTCCTCCACCAACGCCTGGTTCTCTTCTTGTACCTTATCATTTCTACCTCTTCACTATACAGTATACACCTCTCCTCCTCCTCCTCCTCCTCTCTCCCTCCCAAACCTGACTCTCCTTCTCCTCCACTTCTCTTTCCAGGTTGTCCTCCCTTCCCCTTCCACCACCTATATCACCTCTTTCCCTTCCACCACCACCACCACCACCACCTCTCTCCCTTCCTTCACCACCACCTCTCTCCCTTCCTCCACCACCACCTCTCTCCCTTCCTTCACCACCACCTCTCTCCCTTCCTTCACCACCACCACCTCTCTCTCCCTTACTCCACCTCTCTCCCTGCCCTGACTTTCCTCTCTCTCCCAGCCGCCTAATTCCTGGCCGCAATATAGCCTCCAGCGGTCAAACTCGGGTACCCAATTTTGCCACCAATAGACAACTGCGAGCACACAATTTAGGGGAGCACGGACCCCGACTTGCACCTTTAAGCTCCACCTCTTTTCTTTTCTTTTCTTTACATCGGGGTGTGGACTTTCTTCCTCGAGTCTCTTAGCCCCCCTCTTTGGTGGATCTTTCTATTTTTTTTGGTAAGGTCTGTTTCTCTTTTCCTTTTTTTTTTTTTTTTTTTTGTTCTCCTTTTTTCCTTTTTCCACTCACTCCATCCATCTTCCCCTTCCCCTCTCCTCTTTTTGTTTTCACCTGCCCTACTCGATCCTTCTCTTTTCTTTCCTCACTCACTTCATCTTCCCTCTTTTCTTTCCTCACTCACTTCATCCTGTTTCTTTTCCCCTGCCTCACTCCTTCACTTTTCTTTCTTCACTCACTCCTTCACTTTTCTTTCCCCACTCACTCCATCTTCCCTCTTTTATCTCTTGCCCCTCTCCTTCTTCTTTCCCTTTCGCAGTCTATATTTTTCATTTCGTTGTGCATTCTTTCTTCTATTTATCGCTAAAGCCACTCATTCATTATTAATCTTTCAATAGTCCATCTATATTCTCTCTCTCTCTCTCTTTCTCTCTCTCTCTCTCCATACAATATACTATTTTTAATTTTTTACCTTCCCTCTCCCCATTTCCCCCTTCCCCTCTCTTCCTTCCTCTCCTTTTTACCATCTTTCTTGTAATAACTGACTTTCTCCTACCTTCGTTGGACTTTCTCTTCTCCCTCTCTCCCTCCTTCGTCCACCTATTCTACTTACTTCCCTTCTACTTTCCTCCTTGTATACACATTATTCCCTTTTCTTTTCCTTTTCGTTGGTCTCCCTCCTTCCTTTCTTCTTTATCTACTCCCCTTTTCAACCTTCATTTATCCTTCCCTTCCCACTGTTCTCTTGTTCCTCCTCCATCATATCTCTCTTTCTTCCCTCCTCCTTTCTCTCTCTATCTCTTCCTCTCCCTAGCTGACTATACCTTTCTCTTTCCCTCCCTCTCTTCCTCTCTCCATCCCTAATACCTCCCTCTCTTCCTCTCTCCTCCCTCCCTTCCTCTCTCCATCCCTAATACCTCCCCCCTTCCTCTCTCCTTCCCCCCTTTCCTCTCTCCTTCCCAGACACAAAACTTTGCAACACTCTCCTTCTGGCCTGTCTGATTACCGAGCCACTTGTAACTTCTCCCACACTGGCAAAGGTTCATACCAAGGAGTAGCACCCAGCCTAAAAGGAGAGAGGGCCTGTTTCCAGCTTCAACTTTTTTTTTTTTTTTTTTGTCTACTTCTCCCCTCCACAACTATTTTCTCCTTCCTCCATCGCTCGTTCTCTTCTAACCTCCTATTCATCACCTTTTCTCTTCTTCCTCCATCTCTCTTCCTCTCTTCCCCATTTACCACTTTTTTTCTCCTTCCTCCATCGCTCGTTCTCTCTTCCCCTTCACCATTTTTTATCCTTCCTCCATCGCTCGTTCTCTCCCCCTTTCACCCCCATTTTTTTAACTCCTTCCATCTCCATCACTTTTTATTTTTCTCCTTCTCCCTCCACCAGTCTGTGATTCATTCCTTCTCCACATTCAATATTTCCAGTCATTCATTCTACCACCCTCACAGCCATTCTTTGCTTCGCCTTCCACCACTTCTTTTCTTCTGTACTTTATTCCTCTTCTGCACTTTTCCTATCATTCATTCATTGCTTCATTCATTCATTCATTCATTCGTTCGTTCGTTCATTCCATCTCTACCACAGTCACTCGTCTCACCAATCTCTTTCTCCATTTCCACATCATCGGTAATTCTTCCTCACCTCTTCTACAACCTTTAACTTCTTTATCATTCAGTTCTCCATGCAAACCTTCTCAACTTCCTCACCTTCGCCTTCCCTCTACTCTCTTTAGATGGCTTTCATTGCGTCTCACTCCCTCCCACCTTTACCTCTCACTTTATCTTGCCCCCTCCTTCTCTTTTATCCAATGGGCCCTCTCAACTAATCTTTCCCTCCTCCTTTCCCACACTTACACCATATCTCTTGACGAGTTCCTTCCTCCAGTATGGCATGCCCCTCACGACTGACTGCCTTCCCCTACCAGTGATTTATCTGTGTTTGTACCGTTCCCTTCAGGTCAACTTCTGCACTGTGTTGTCGATTATTTTATTATTTACAAGGTGAAGATGCATACCAACACAGTTCATATTATTATTATTATTATTATTATTATTATTATTGGGGATGATATTGAACGCAGATTTTAAAGGGGACTGTTCCCTTATTAGTAACACATGACTTTGCCTCTTGTAATCTTTTCTAAACAGACTTCTCTTATCCTGCACCTCTCCTTTTCCTCACTTTTTTTTTCCTTATTCCAAAACAACCTATTCTTGTCCAGCCATTCTACCTTACACTTCTCTCACCTCCCCCTCTCTTTATCCCCCCCACCACGAGCCAAGTAACTTCTCCCCACTTTCTCTTCCCCAACCCCTGCCTCTTCCCTCACCTCACTCTCTCTCTTTTGTACCCCACCACGAGCCATGTACCTTCCTTCTCCCCACTTTCTCTGCCCTCTTCCCCCACCCCTGCTCTCCTCCCCAATCCAATTTCCCGCTGCCTCTATACTTCCAGCAGTCCTCTCCATCAAGACTCCAGCCCCGTGCAGTCACTGGCCATGATTCACGGTAGATTCCAGTTTCTAGTTTCTCCCACTGGAATGAGGAATCTGGGGCTGTATTTTCACCTGTTACCCCCCGTGTTCTTCACCAAGATTCCTATAGAGTGAGTTTGTGTTTATATATCGAGGCTGAAATGCACAGCTTCCCGTCAAAGTAATATGAACTTTGATACACATTTCGAGTACATTCTGGGTGTCATAAATTTTTAGATAAGTACTTTGTTGTGTAAATTATTGGTGTAATTCGTCTTGGATTGCAGTTTAAAAAAATTGTATTATATATAATCCTTTAGGCTCGTCGTAGTAGATTTCGTAACACTTCGTAAGGTGCATTTAGATTTCGTTATTTGTTACTATAAGCTACTTTACTGTTTCTTCACTTCGTATATATATTTAATCTTTCTTTTATTATAATTCATGTCTATACTTCTGTTTTATCTGTTCATTTTCATCTGTTTCACTCGTTTATTTGTATTTAATTATTACCACTAGTACCTCTCACTTTTACCACTTCCTTAGCATCGTATTTCCTTCCTGACTTTAGATTATATTATTTCTATATC
>JAWZYT010003035.1:0-22500 GCA_034508575.1 Petrolisthes manimaculis | reverse complement strand
TTGTGCTGGAGTGTGTTTGTGTCTGTTGGTGTGTCGTCGTGTGTGTTTGTGTGTGTGTTGTGATGGTGTGTGTATGTGTTTGTGCTTGCATGTGTGTGTGTGTGTGTGTGCTTGGTGCTTGCATGTGTTACAGTAGGTGTGTTTACTCGTTTGTTGGTGTGATGTGTAATGTATGATTTATTGAATTGTTTAGCAGTATGTGAATGTATGAGTGTTGGTGTACGTCTTGTGCTTCAGTGAGGATTGTTAACATTATTTTAATTTACTTTCAAGCCCAAAGAACACATCCATTTGTTCACCATAAGAGTGTTTGGGTGAGTGCGTGCGTATTGGTGAGTGTTTCTGGTACTATTTGAGTGTGTTCGGTGTTGATCTATGCGAATTGGAAGGCTTCTGATTCATCCAAACAATACTGAAAAACAGATCCCCCTACTCGTATGTTGAGGCGAAATGTTTCCTGGCATAGTTGGAGGAATCATTAGCCCCTGAATTCGACTATACAAGAGATGACCCCCTTGAGGTACAGACATGTGTGTTGTGTATATGTAAGTATGATTATCGGAAACAGAAGTGTACAGTTACGTGTGCGTGTGATGTTGAATAAATATTATTTGTCGCGTGCGTGTGTGTGTGTGTGTGTGTGTTTATTATTATACTGTGGGCTTCCAAGTAACGTGTCGGTATCACTACTTGGATCTCCGTGCCACCTATAACCTCATCTGCTCCCACATCTGTAATTTCAAAGGCCTGGTGTTGGATTTATGTCTTTCTTCTTATTTATTCCATCTGGTGCGATCTATAAAAATGATTGCTTTTACAGAGTGAAGGAAAGAAAGGTGTGCGTGTCTCTGCTGTGTGTTATCGCTTGTCTAGCCAGTATCAGATAGACCATCTTGGAATTAATGTCGTGTGTGTGTGTGTGTGTGTGTATATATATATATATATATGTGTGTGTGTGTGTGTGTGTGTGTGTGTGTGTGTGTGCCAAAGTGGATGAATTGGCATAAAATTAATATTGGGTTAATACTTCTGTCGTTACATTGCATATTTTCTTTGCCATTAATTTTAGTTAGTTAGTTAGTTAGTTAGTTAGATGCAAAACGATGAGGACACCTATATACAAACAAGAATGAATAACACGAACACATATTATATTAAAAATTGATATATATAGAAACACACAATAAATATTTAATGAAGTATACTAACAAGATAACTCATAACCCCCCAAACAAGACAACATGCAATAAGGACTAACATGGTATACATAAATACATACATACATACATACAGTCGAGTATAAACCGCAAGAGGAACACATATAATAAAGGCTAACAGGTGCACATGTAATAAGCCTCTAACCCCACCCACAGTATCTCAGCATGGAATATAACCTCTATATATGCCAGCCACTACCACCACTACCACCACCACTACCACATAATGTCTAGTACTACCACCACCACCACCACCACTATACCACACAATGTCTAGTACTACCACCACCACTACCACTACCACTATACCACACAATGTCTATTACCACCACCACCACTACCACTACCACTATACCATACAATGTCTAGTACTACCACCACCACCACCACTACTACTATACCACACAATATCTATAGTACCACTACCACCATCACCCTCACCGCTACCACCAACTGCACAAAATCACCTTCCTCTTCAACCACCATCACTAACACTATTACTAACCATTACTAACACCACCACCATCACCACCACAACTACCACCTACCACAAGAAATATAACTTTACTGACTAGCATCACCTTCCCCTTCAAGCACCATCACTATCACCATATTGTTACTTCCACTACTACACAATATCTAGCACCACCACCACCATCACCTCCACCACACAATATACACTAATACCAACACCATCACCATCCTCATCTCTCCCACACAATATTTATGCCTCACTGTCTACCTCCAATAACACCATCATCACCATCAGATATTACCACTTCCAACACCACCACCAACAACAACAACCACAACAACAACAACAACCACTCCACCACCAAAAACCACCACCACCACCAACAACAACCACCACAACCAACAATAACCACTCCACCACCACCACCAACAACAACAACAACAACCACTACCACTACCACCACCAACAACAACAACAACCACAACTCCACCAGCCATCATTACCAAAACAAAATTACAACTATACAATATACCACCACAGTCACTCCACCCACCCACCCACCCTTCCCCTCTCTCCTTCTCTCCCTCCATTCCTCCCTCCTCTTCTCTCTCCCTGTCTCCCTCCTTCTCTCTCTCCCTGTCTCCCTCCCTCTCTCCCTCTATTCTAACCAAGATATACCCTGACCCCTCCCCTGTAGCTCCTTGATGTGTAATGCTGTCTAATACCGGGATCACACCTAACAACCGAGATGGCACCGGTATAAACCACAGGGCCCAGGTTTAATGTGGAAATAGGGTCAGTGTTGTCGTCGGTAGTTTGTGTGTTGTGTTGTGTTGTTGTTGTGTGTGTTGTGTATGTTTGTTTTGTTGTTGTGTTGTTGTGTTGTGCGTTTGTTTTGTTGTGTTATGTTGTATGTGTTGTGTTATGTTGTATGTGTTGTGTTATGTTGTATGTGTTGTGTTATGTGTTGTGTTTTGTGTTGTCGTGTGTGTGTGTTTGTTTTGTTGTTGTGTTGTGTGTGTGTGTGTGATGAGTTTTATGCCTGTGTGTCAGAAGGATGAAGTGGAGGGCTTGTTTACATTAATATTTTACACGTGTTTGTCTCGGTAACAAATGACCTGTTTATATGGGTTGGGTTCGCAGAAATGTCACTATTACTTATATGAAATTTTGGTAACTGTGGCTGTAGTCGAACCTGATACCATTAAAATCGAAATCCCAGCAGAGACTATTGTGCCATGTCCCGTATTTAATAGTGAAGCTAATGAGAATAGAATTAAATATATTTGCGAGCGAGACATATCGTTGTGAGATATTATGTGTCGTAAAAATACAAGCAGCAAGTGAAAGAACATACTCACCTAGTAAATAAATTATATAGATATGAAGTAATCTCACCATGACACGAACAATTATTATTCAATGTAAAGCAACTTTTGTGAGTGTGATGTCGTATTTGTGATTGATAAGATTATGTTCTAACGCAAGAAACTCATAATGAAACTCATTATCAAGGCCCAGGAAAACAACAACAACAACAACAACAACATTTTTTCTCACACACGTATATATATATTTGTATGAATTCGTAATATAACACTTTCGACCATTCACATACATATATAAACACAGCAGGTTGTGTATAATTATAGGGTTTGTGTATTTGTCACCTGATGCGGTAGAACAAGCTGTATGTCTAGTCTAGAGGATACGTTGGGGGTTTGTGTTGGGTCCTGCTATAAATATGTATGTTGGAGGCCATTCATTGGTGGGTAACACTTGGAGGCGTCCGGGAGGGTGACAGGAGGTAGTAACTCAAAACCCTGGGCTTGTTTGTATACCGTTTATTCATGTGGTTGGTTGGGTTATTTAGCATTCCATCTAGATGTGTATAATTATATACTCCCCTTATTCCACCTTGTCTTTCCCCATTCTCGTTCTACCATATCCTCCCATGCCTTTCCTTCCTCTGTTTATCTTGCTGTCTATTTCACTCCTGTTGATTATTCCATCTTGTCTTTCCTCCATTTTCCTTCTACCATATCCATCCTCGACTTTTCGTTCCCCACATCTCTTGCTGTCTATTTCTATTTTTCCCTCACTCCTCCTTTCTTGCTATTCATTACTCCGAAGATAGAGGGAGAGAAGAACAGATAATGAGGCAGGAGAAGGAGTTGAGTTGGAGCAGAGAAGAGCAGAGTGGTGTACAGAAGAGTATAGACGAGGATAGAGGATGACATCTTAGACAATAATATAAATGGAGAAAAGAGACAAAGGATGAAAGGAAAATAAGAGAGAAGAAAGAAATATAAAGAGAGTTAGAAAAGGGAAAAAAAGGGGGAAGAAAACAAAGGAGAGAATACAAGGAGGAAAATATATAGAGGAGAGGGAGGGGCCAAGGAAGAGGGAAAAGCCACGTATACACACACCACCACCGACCCTTTCCACACACACACACACACACACACACACACTGAAACTCGACACTGGAGACAAGATCACAAGGATACATCATTTACGTACACGACGGGACGCACTAATCATACATACATATACACTGTACATACATAAATACGTCTTTGCATGTATTCATTCGTTCATTCATCTGCATGCTACTGTCTTGTATTGTTATAACGTTTTTGAACACTTGTTATTGTAGATCAGTTGTAGATATATGTCAGATCTTCCTGTGGGTATAAGAGTAAATTTTCATAGTATTTGTAATTGTAAGAGAAGTGGTTTAGTTGTTGTTAATCGTCGTCTGTTTTATTATTGTTGTGTATTTTAGAAGGATTTTTGTTTTCGTTTTCGTTTAGTTTAGTTTAGTTGTTGTTAATCGTCGTCTGCTTTATTATTGTTTTTTTTTTTTTTTTGAGAAGGATTTTTGTTATCGATTTTGGTATGATTTTTTTTTTTTTTTAAAGGATTGTATATAGTGTCTGTAAAGGGAGTATGAATTTTTTGTGCCACACTGAATGTATACTTATCACCAAGATCACTATTAGGTCCAGAAGGAATACAAAGGAAATACAAAGGAACTGCATACAGAAATATAGACCTTGCTATCTCTTCCCTTCCATCCCTCACTGACATCCCACTTCTATCCCCCCCCCCCAAAAAAAAACAAAAAAAAAAACATCCTGCTTTAATCCTTCACCTCCTCCTTCCCCTCAAACTTGTCTTGACACATTCTCCTTCCCCCCACACCAAGTCTTTCCCTCCAAACCTATATTCCTTCCTTCCTTCTCCCATCCTTTTCCTTCCTTCCTTCTCCCATCCTTTTCCTTCGTTCCTTCTCCCATCCTTTTCTAAGCCATTCCCTTCCACCCACCCTCCATATTTTCCAATTGTTTACTCCCTCACAACTCAAATCCCCTTCCCTCAGTTCCCACCCTCTTAATCCAAATCCCCTTCACTCAATTCCTACCCTCTTCCTTCCTTCCTTCTTACCACCCACTCACCCACACACCCACCCGTTCCCCCCACCCACCAAACCCCCCTCTTCTATCAGTCTAAATATCTCCTACTCTCTATAACTAACTTGCAATTTAAACAGTGGCTCTCCTATCTGAATTCATTGATCCCCCTCCTCTTATCTGGCTGCCATATCTTGCGAGGGGTCAACACGATTCCATTACGGCCCGACGAATGGCCTCCCCTCGCCACATCTTATCTCCTTCTGCACCTCCTTTGCCGCCGCCGCCTCCTTCTCCTCCTCCTTTCGTACATATTCTCCTCATTTTCTCCTCTTCCTCTCCTACTTGTCCTCATTTTCTGATCTTCTTCTCCTACTACTTCTCATTTTCTCCTTCTGCACTTTCTCTTGATGCATTTCTTCCTGACCTTTCACTCTGCTTCTCATTATCCTCACTATCTTCTCTAACTCATTATCCTGATATTACTCCTCATCCTCCATTTCTTTGCCAAATGTTCTCACTACTATATATTACTCGTTCTTCTACTCCTCCTTCCCTGACTTCCTTCCTACATTACCATCCATACCTGAGCTCATGCTATAGTAGTTTATACAGCATAGTAAAATCAGACAGTTAATCAAGGAATAGTATTTCTGTTTCTGTTTGTAGGTACTTCATTATAATCTTGTATAGTATATCGTTGGGCTGTGACGTTGTGTGTGAATGTGTGTACAGTCGGAGGTACTGTACAAGTGTCATCCTTCCTCATGTTCTTTAGTATCGTGTATATCCGAGGGAAAAACGCAAGTGTCCCATTGTTTTTACATCGGTATATTTTCCACGCTTCTTATCAGAGCTAATAATAGATGGCCGGGTGAGGTATGGGTCTGGCGCATGAGTGTACGGTTGCGGTCAAAAGTTTCGATAAACGTACGAGTGACCGTAGCAGATAATTATGTAACTCTCACTATTGTAACGTTCTAGCCTAACACAGTAATGGACAGTGAGCAATAAGTACCTGTCTAGGGGCTCAGTATCACTGTGAGAAGCCACTCGTCACCGTAGTTGGTTAAGGTAAGCAGGAAACAACCAGGTTTAGTTTAAGTTAAAATAATTATTCACCAAACTCCAGAACATAAGGAATAACCCCTGAGTTGAATATTCACCAATAACCAAGACAGAACATATAAATATAAACACCCCCGAGTTGAAACAGGACAGTGAACAGCAACACAGCACAAATGAGGATAGGGACATACCTTACAAATAGTACACACACAATATAAACTTATCTGGGTGAAGTGAAGGCAGCTCACTTATAACACACTTTGTCCCGTTTCCGGACCACCACCTTACAAAACCTTTGGGAGAGAGAATATATATAGGCCTTGATGTCAAGAAGCAGCCAAGCTGCTGATGAGACTGCCATTTTGGGGCAAGTTGGGCGCCTTATATACAGGCGGGTGAAGCCCGGCCTACTTCGAAGGCTTGATCGAAGTAGTACCTTCAAACCTCCTGAAGGGAGTGAAGGCACTCGACTCTATGGGGAGTGGAACGAGAGACTGCCTCGTTGATAGTTAAAGGTGGAAGGAAGTGGTGCGGGAACGGTCGTCAGTGGCTGGGGTCTATACAGTCATACATAACAGAAATACAATACACAGGAATACATAATATACGATACACAGAAATACATAATAATATACAATACTACAGAAATACATAATATACAATACTACAGAAATACATAATAATATACAATACTACAGAAATACATAATATACAATACTACAGAAATACATAATAATATACAATACTACAGAAATACATAATATACAATGCACAGGAATACATAATATACAATGCACAGGAATACATAACATACAATACACAGAAATACATAATATACAATATACGAAATACATAATAAACAATATACAGAAATACATAATAAACAATATACACTGTCAAGGGGCATGACACTGTGTATCAATATTTACCTTTATAATATTTTCCTATGTCTTAAGCTATGTATCTATTGTGTAGTGTGTGTGTGTGTGTGTCTGCCCGTCCGTTTGTACCCATGTGACTCTATTTTTGCCTCTACCAGTCATATTTAATTAATTAGAACGGCATCGCCCATTAGGTTCGGGGTCGATTTCTCAGTACACGAGGGATTGGAGTGGGAGGAGGGGCGGCCCGCCTTTTCAATCAGCCGCTCTATAGTTAATAGCTCCTTAGCCAATAATTAAGGGGAGAGTATACTATTGGTACACTGAGGCACTTTGCTTCCCCCAAAGTAAGCCAGGAAACAGGGCCACTTGAATATGGATAACTGTGGCCTGTTGCTTGGAATAGTATGGAGGAATCAGTTGCTCCAGATTTGCCCACATTGTACACCTCCTTTAAGAGGGTTTCCCAGAGTAGCTGTTGTACATACATGGAGGAGCAATATACTTTCTTTTGAGTATAATAATAATAATATATAATATGTTCTTGGGTGGAACAACATACTCGCATCTGGTTATACCCGCCGGATAATATACTGTATGGACTTGCCTCTGTAACACTCGTGGGGGTTTTGAAGTATATCATTGCCCTGGGTATATTCATGATGTTGTAGCAGTATACTCTAATAGATATACCCGTAGAGAAAGAGTGGGAAAATATACTCTGATGAGCATTTCGTGGGGTATAGCCCCACTCATTAAAAATAGTATACTCAAATGGATATATCGTGGGGATAGAACAAGACAGTATACTCCCTCCTGGGTATACCGTACACGTGAGAAAGTGGCAGGTGACTGAACTTGGTGTGTCGGGGAAGGAGGTTCATATTTTCACTCGAACATCAAGTATTTCACCTTCCTTTCACCTTCATTATTAAGTTATTCACCTTCCTTTCACCTTCATTATTAAGTTATTCCACCTCCCTCTCACCCTCATTATCAAGTCATTCTCTCTACACGTTTTTGTTCACCTTCATTATCAAGTTTTTCCCCTCTCTTTGACCTTCATTTTCAAGTTATTCCCACCTCCCTTTCACCCTCATTCCAAGCAACAACAGAACAGCATTATTTTTGCTCTTCTGGTCCTGTTTCCCCCTGGCATACTTTGGAGGAATCAAGGCACTCCAATATACCACCAGACGTGTGTTGTTACCCTCTTAATTAATTGTTTGGAGCCGAAGTACTTGATCCTCGAAGGAATAAGGTATAAGGTATAAGGAATAAGGTATAAGGTATAAAAGTATAAGGTATAAGGTTTAAGGCATAAGGTATAAAGGTATAAGGTATAAAGGTATAAGGGTAGTTAATGAGGGCCTGCATGAGTGCTTTATTGACCTCACCCCGACAAGACCATCTGGGTAATTGATATTTGAGATACATTTGTAAACTCCACCACCAGCAACTTTGATAAGGTTTAATTTGCGCCTCAACCATCGATCTCATTTGCCTAATTACCAGGAGGGCATTGGAAGTCGAGGAACGAGTTGGATTGGATGGGGAGGAGTGGGGATTGTGGATCAGTGGGATTAGGTGTTGAGGAGTGGGAGTTGTGGATCAGTGGGATTGAGTGGTGAGGAGTGGGAGTTGTGGATCAGTGGGATTGAGTGGTGAGGAGTGGGGGTTGTAGATCACTTGGATTGGGTGTTTAGGATGATTTGTGGATGAAGTGGACTGGGTGGAAGTTTTGGACCAGTAGGATTGGGTGTGGGAAATGAAACAGTTTGACTGGGTGGAGAAAATGAAACAGTTTGGATGTTAGAATGGGGAAAATGGATAAGTCAACTTTTTTTTCTTTTTCTTTTTTTTTACTGTTATGTTTTTCATTTCTTCCCGCTGATGTAGACACGAAGGAAATTTCAAAAGTGTACACAAGAATGATAACATATGAAAACTGGATAGGCCTACATTATTTGTATCGTTTATGTGCCGTAACTATACACCTCTTGTTTACATCATTTGAATCGCTCTTGTGTATATTTTTCTGATAATATTTCCTTGTCTATTTGTGTACGAATGAATGTGTGCCTTCTTTTTACACTGACTCGTAATATTTCCGTTTTATCATTTACGTTTTACTTCTGGCGTTACCATTTCCCAGTGTTCCTTTTGCTTCTTTATATTTTCTTTTTCCCTTCCTTTTCGTTCTTTATATTTTCTTTTCCCTTCCTTTTCGTTCTACTCCCCTCCATCTCCTCTCTCTCCCTTCCCATTTCTTTATTTCTACTTTTTTCCTTTCTAATATTTGCCTTGTCTTGCTATTTACATCTTTATTCTAATATTTTCCTTCCCTTTTCGTTCTATACATAGCTTTCCTCTCTAATCAATCTCTCCCTTTCTTTCCCTTCTCTTCCCTTTCCTGTCATTCCCTTTCCTTTCCTTCCTTTCCATCCCTTTCCATCTCTTTCCTTTCCTTTCCCTTTCTCCCTTTCCTTCCCTCCCTTTCCTTTCCTTTCCTTTCCTTTCGTTTCCTTTCCTTTTCTTCCATTTTCTTTCCTTTCCTTTCCTTTCCTTCCCCTCCCCTCCCTTTCCTTTCCTTCCATTTCCTTTCCTTTCCTTTCCTTTCCTTTCCTTTCCTTTCCTTCCCTTCCCATTTCCCATGCAGCAATAGACATCAAAATGTGAAATATGACCCCCCCCCCCTCCCTTGCCTTGCCTGGAGCCCCCGACCTTAATCCTGCAGCAGTTGCTTTCCACCCCGCCAGCTCACCGCCGCGTTTTCATCATGTGTATCCCGCTTGATTTAGGAGTTCATTAGGCCCTGCCCGAGCCATGGGAACTCCCGCAAGTTTATGCTCGATGGAGACTTACGAGGGTGGCGTTGGCGGTGGTGGTGGTGGCCCGAGGAATTACTTCGGGGGCCTGAGCGAAGGAAGGAAGGAAGAGAGATAGAAAAGGAAGGAAGGAGGGAAGGAAGGAAGAGAGATTGAGAAGGAAGGAAGGAAGGGTTGAAAATATAGGGAAGTACAGAGGCGTGGCGAAGGAAGAAAGAGAGATAGCAAGAGGATAGAAGAAAAAGAGGAAGGAAGATGAAAAGAACTAGAGAGAGAGAAACATTTTCACTGGTAGAGGATGACTTAGGAAAGAGGGGAAAGCTTTGAGATGAAAATGTGCTTGCTGTGGTGATATGATGAAGTGGGAGATGTGCTGCTGGTGAGAAGGAAGGAAGGAAAGGAAGGAAGGAAAGAAAGGAGGAAGGAAGGGGGGCGAGATGGAAGCAGATGTGTCAGCACGGAAGGGGGAAGAGAAGGAAGAGAAGGAGGAGGAGGAAGGTGAAATACTGTGAAGAAGAATGTGTTGGTGGGAACATAAAGATGGAGAGAGGTGTAGGAGGAAAAATAAAGTGCTACTGAGAAGATAAACAAAAGAAATCTACGAGAGAGGAAAAAAATGCAGTGTGTTAGTGGGAAGGTAATAGAAGAAGAGAGATGTCGGTGAGAAAGATGAGTTAGGAAATAGACAAAGATAAAAAAAAACTAAAAAAAGACTAGAGGTGTTGGAGTGAAAGATGTGTTAAGATGAAGAAGAGTTTGGGGAAAAGATTTTGAGGGCAAGAAAATATTAATGTAAATGAGTGTTGGAAAGGAATGGCTATTTATTTTTATTTTTTCAATGAAGGGAGAGAATTTAGAGTGTAATATGTTTTGAATGAAGTGGAGTCAACTTAACACTCTTAGCAATGCAATGAAAAAGATCCCCTACTTATTGATTGGACTAATCTGTTTGCTGGCACTGTTTGGATGAATCAGTAAGCCTCCAGTCGACCCAAAACACACGAACCCGGCAAATGTTAGGGAAAAACTTGTGTATGAAAGTAATTTGAGAAGTTAGGTGTTAGAGGGTATGATGACCGAGTATGTCTAAGAGCGAGTATGTTGTCTTAAGTATGACAGGAAAAATAAAAGTGAAAAGAGTTGTTGGTGAGAAGGATGTGTTGGTTGGGAAAGGAAAAGAGATTGTGGAGGATGAAATATATTGTCAAGGGAGAGAAGAAGAAGAAGAAGAGAGAGAAGGGGTAGGCTACTGAAAAGGCGAGAGGGATGACAAAGAAAAGAATGGAAAGTGGTGTTGCAATAGTGAAGGGAGTTTAATAAAAGATACGACTGTGTTGATGTATGGAACACAGGAAGGATTTTTTATAAGGAAAACTGAATGACAAAAGAGGGAAAAGACAGAGGAGAGTTGAAGGATAAGGATATTTGATTTGTTGCCTTATAGATGTAACTCTAATTAAGGACTCTTTGATCGTGTATGAGAATTGGAGGCTTCTGATTCTTCCTGACTATGCCACGAAACAAGGTTCTTCCATATAGGTGGGTGTTTCATGACAATATTTGAAGCACTCATTTACCTCCAATTTTCTAACTACATCACATGGTCCCTTAATGCTTGTATAAACTGCTATGGCAAAATTGATTTGAGTTTCATGTTTACCAATGTTTATGATCAAAGAATTTTTCAGATTAGACTAATTGTTTTATATGTTTGTTTGATATGAAGTGTATTGCATTATATAATTAACACTGACTTTCTTTTGTTTCAGGTATGTACCCGTACTGGTGATGACGCAGTTAACGACTTTGATGGTAGGAGTAGATTTAATGGTATAATTATCAGACACTGTGTCGGAGATGTGCGATATTTACGTCAGGCTCTGCATCGGATTTCAAAATGTTAGATCGCGGTGTCATATTCCTACAACAGCACATTAAATTTTGTGGTTCACAGAAAACAAGTGAAGCAAAAAGGTAAACCATGTATATGAGAAATTCTTCTCTGGCCGCTGACCTCTAAGTCAAAGCTTCAGTAGCCAGCCTGGCGAGGAGGCCCCACCGCTCAGCCGAATCTATATTTATGTGGTACTTCATCATCCAGTCAAGGGTTAGGGAGCTTCTCTCACTATGATTTACTCCCAGTTTTTTACCGAGCTAGTGTTATGCAGGATGAGGCCAGGAGTTGAAGCCTACCTGTTCTGTTTCTTAAGGAGTGCATGAGTTACGATGGACCGAAGTTCAGGGTAAAATTCATACACTTACACAATCTCACTTTCATCTCTGTTGAGCACTTTGGCTTGAACAGAGAAAATTTACACCTTCACAAGATCCATGGGAGTGTATCTCTGGATTTTTTGGTAGGGCGAGTGATGATTTCCTAGTCTATTTCCCTGTTAATAGACATATGGTGTCAACATGATCATTCATTCATGGTTACGAGCTTCGAAATAAGGAGGGAGCAAAACCTGTGTGGGAAAACATTATCACCTATATAGGGTATAAGGGAAATGGAGGTGAAGGATGAGGGAAATGGGAGAGAGGGATACTAAAGAGTGATACTGTAAGGGTGTGAACGTGGCGTGGGAGTGTGTGTTGGAAGGGTGAGAGTGGGTGTGAGGGAGTTTGGTGGAAATGTGAGTGTGTAATAGAGGCGTGAGAGTGGGTGTGAGTGAGGGAATCTAGTGGAAGGGTGAGAGTGGGTGTGAGGGAGGGAGTTTGGTAGAAGGGTGAGTGTGTAATAAAGGCGTGAGAGTGGGTGTGAGTGAAGGAGGCTGTGGGAGGGTGCACCAGCGTCCTTAAACAGCCATTCCTGTGGTGGTGGTGATGGTGAATGAGGTCCCTGGGGGTGTGGAGGTGGTCGAGTAAATGGTGGTGATTGATGGCGATGACTGAGGCTGAGGCATATCACTTCCCCCTCCCTCTCTCCCTATCTCAGTCTCTCTTGTGTTGCCAGGTTCGTGTCTCCTCTACCTCCTTCACCCAATCCACCTGACCCTTTGATTCTTCCTATATATTATGTCTCTATACTTGCCTTCTGTTTCTGTCCAGCTTCCACTCATCTCGTGTCTGTTATAGTTTCATATTTTCCTTCTTTTAGTTTAGTTTCATTACGATGATTTTCTTTATCATACATATATACAGTTTCATATTTTCCTTCTTTTTGTTTAGTTTCGTTACGATGATTCTATTTACATCATATTTTTAGATTTCCTCCAGTCCTCCTTTATCGTTTTATCTCCTCCAGTGTTATTCGTGTGTGTGTAGTGTGTACCCTATACCTCATTTCCTTCTAAACGTACTTTCCTATAGTGACCAAAATAATTTTACTCGTATCTTCTCTCAATCCGCATTGCTTCCTCCTTCCTCTTATTATTATTATATATATATTTTTTAACACCCAATTTCTCTTCTCATTTCCTTCCGATTGTTTTCTCACCCGCTCCTCCACCCTCTCTTTCCCCCTCCCCCCAATCACCCCCTCTTTTCTCCCACCTCGCCTCTCCACTCCCTCTTTCCCCCACCTCCCCTCTCCACTCCCTCTTTCCTCCCCCCTCCCCCCCTTTCACACAACCTTGGTAGCTCGGTGTGAAGGACGAACCAGGCGACCGTCAAGAGTGAGAGAGGCGTGTGTGAGGCGTGGAAGAGGGAGTGAGAGAGAGGGTGTGTTGCATGGGGTGGCGTGGATCTGGCGTGGAAGAGGGATGTTTGGTTTTGTGGATGAGAGATGGAGGGTGTATGTGTAGGCGTGGGAGAAGGCGTGAGGGCGTGGGAGATGGAGGGAGAGAGGGCGTGCATGAGAGATGAAAGGAGAAGGGAGTTCGTGGGTGTAGGAGGGAACAGGGAGTGAGAGGGCGTGGGAGTGTCGTGGGAAAGTGTAGGCGTGGATGACTGATGGGAAAGGGAGGGCATGGGGGGGAATAAAGGGGATGGGAAGGAGAGGGGGAAATAAGGGGGATGGGAAGGGGAGGGGGGAAGAAGGGGGAGTGGAAGGGGAGGGGAGGGTGAAGTAAGGGGGCTCGCTATCTCCCCCAACTGGTCACTGTTTATAGAGGATTTTAATGGAATTTTAATGGGTGGGCAGAATGGCGCTCGGCCTCCGCAAAATGGGCCTCACGAGACAACCACACCCATCACACACCGACTTTGTTTTCCCCTCACCCAGGATCACTTTCCCCTCACCCAGGATCACTTTCCCCTCATTCATGTTGTGGCCCTTTCAAGGATCACTTTCGCCTTATTTATGATGTTTTTTTTATTCCATATTCACTTTCCCCTCGTTAATTCTACCTCCCACCCACCTCCATTCCTAGGGTCACTTTCCCCTCACTCTCTCTCCTTACTTCTCTCCTTTCCTTCCCTTCTCATTCCCTCGCTGCTCGTAAGGACCAATAGATCTGCTGCTGTTTGACTTCCTTTGTATTCCCTTTGCTCCCTTCCTTCCCTCTCCTTCTTTCTTTCTCTGTCTGTTTGTCTTTACCCTTCTCCCTCCTTTCTCCCTATTGTCCCCACCCACCCACCCAACCCACCCAACCCATCGTTCATCATTGGTCTGACATCCATCCCCGCCCACGCCCACTCCTAATTCCACTCCCCTCCACCTTCCCTCTGTCCCTGCTGCCACTCCCCTGTTCACCTGTCTGCTGCCGCTCCCCTGCCCTGTCATTGCCCCTGCCCCTGCCCCTTCCCTTGCCCCTGCCCCTGTCTATACTTGCTCCTTCAACCCCGCCATCATTTCCTAATCATCTTTCCCTCTCCATGCTACTGATCCCTGTCCCTCCCTCCTTCTCTCTCTCTCTCTCTCTCTCTCTAATTTCTCCCTTTCTCTCTCCCTCTTTTTCCTTGCGTCTTTCCCTTCCTATCATACTCTTTCTTTTCACTTCGCTCCTGCCCTTCCCTTTCCAATCCCCCTTCCCTATCTCACCTTCCTTTTCCACTCCCCCTTCCCCTCTTCTCCTTCCCTTTCCTTTCCAATCCCCCTTCCTCTCCTCTCCTTTCCATTCCACTCTCCCCACCCTTCCCCTCCCCTCCTCTTCTTCCCTTTCCACTGGCCACTCCCTTCCTTCCCCCATCACCAAGCGGCTGCCTCGCCCCCATATTTATGAGGATCCTTTGCGTACTGTGGGATTTATGGGAGAAGAACGTCAGAATCAGTCACGGAGAGGGGCCACCGGGTCCTCCATACCTCGACCCACACAACCCCCGGGAGCCATTATCTCAAAGTCCATCACTGTACAGGGGGAAATTACTTTGTCCTGTGCACCCCAAGATACTCCCTCTGTTTATATACTCCCTCGGTTTATACTCCTCTCTGTTTATACTCCCTCTATTTATATTACCATTATGCCATTTGAACTAACCTAACTGGACTAAATATTTATCTTAATATGCAACTGGTGTACACAAATCCACCCTCAGTCATGTAACGTATCTAGAAAGGCTGATAATACTTCCCTGTACGATTGGGTACTTGGGAATAATGCCCCCGGGAGTTAAGACGCCACTCTCTCTGCATGGTGACAAGAAACGGCAGAAGGCGGTGGTGGTGGCGCTGATGAGTGAAAGAATAGAGAGAGGAGGAAGTTTGAGGAGGAAAAATAAGGATACATACATTATTGGAAGTTTTATTGACAAGGAGATAAGTCGAGATGAGTGAAATGTAAACGTCAGATGGAGAGAATGTGTGTCTGTGTGTGTGTGTGTGAGAGAGAGGGAGAGAGAGAGAGTCAGAAGATGGTGGTGGTGGTGGTGGGATGTTACAAAAGAAAAGTGAGAAAGTGCTTGAAGGGGGCGAGAGGGTGTGCATCAGAGGAAGATAAAGAGGGATGAGGTGAAAAAGGAAGAGTTAGAGGAGGTGCCGAGATGAAAGAGAAGTCAGGGATGGTGGAAGGAAAGGAGACGACGGGTACACGGAGGGAAACTAGAATTAGAATGAAAGAGAATGTCCGTGATAAATGAGGCAAGAGTTGAAAAGAAGGTTGGGAGATGGATGTATTAGGATGCGCAAAGTGATTATAATTTTGGTCAGATAAGCATAATTATATTTTGATCCAACGCTGATAGATTATTCAGGAATAAACATTAGCAGGAGAGTGTAGATGGAGATTGGAACTGAGGTTGAATTGATCACTGTAAATATATCCATGTCTCATCAATCACCCAATGACGTGGAATAACTTGTGTGGTGGTATTTTTAAGGGTGTAATCACAAGCAAAAGTCCCACATCATCAGATTATAATGAGGTACATCAATGAATCTTGCTGAGCCTAACAACTATTTTTTTCTTACAATTCGAGTCCCTCTCTTTTTCAGATGTTACAGAAGAATAATTGTTGTTGCACGTGATAGTGTCCTTAATTCCAAATGCTGAGCTTATAGGAGTGTTGCAGGTCTCAGTTTGTTCAGTAGTGTTTCCTCTTCCTGAGTGAGATGTAGCCTGGGGGAGAATACTTTCATCTTTTTCTTCCCTTTTTTGCTACCCAGGTTGTATGCAGCTGTGGGCAGATGTTCAGAGAGAGAGAGAGAGAGAGAGAGAGAGGGGGGGGGGAGGTCTGAGTACTTCTGCCGTTGCGTCGTCCGTGTGCGTCAGTTTGTTGTTGTTTTTGTGAATGAGAGTAAGGAAAACAGCTGAACGTCTTCGTAAGTCAGGTTGCCTCAACTCCTTCCTGAAAGTTTGGGTCTAGTGGGGGTTAGACGCATAAATATGAGTAAGCTCGACTTCTGCTCAAATCATTATCTCTCTCTCTCTCTCTCTCTCTCTCTCTCTCTCTCTCTCTCTCTCTCTCTCTCTCTCTCTCTCTCTCTCTCTCACTGAGACGAGCTGGAGGTAATGTAGACGGGTTTGGTTTTCACACATATTCCCGTTATACCAATAGTGCCAGAATCAATACATCCATGGATTATGTATGTGTATGTGTGTGTGTGTGCACGCACTTGCACGAACTCTCACATACGCTCACGAGTCGCATTGATTTCCATGAATTTATGTAGGTTCACGCACTTCTGTGCTTAGGGATATTGATTCAGCTGGAGTTAATGCCTGGCTCGAGAAGTCTGCTGCAGTATATCACTTCACGGGGGAGGGCAGGCCAGGGCAGGTGATGGGAGGGGGGTGGAGGGCAGGGGAAAGGGTAGGGAGGGGAAGGAGTGTTAGTGGGGATAGTGGGAGAGAGTGGAAGGGTAGGGAAAGGGGAGAGAAGGGAAGGAGTGTTAGAGGGGGGAGGGTAAAAGTGCGTGAGTAGGCAGTGATGATGTGGGGAAGGGCAGGAGAAGGGGTGTTTGTGGGGCAGATGGGAGAGTATATAGGTGCACAGAAGAGAGGAAAAGAGATGAAAAAGTTACTGGTGGGAGTGAGAAAATGAGTATATATATCGGAGAAGGAAAGGGAAGTTGGAGGGGCGTTGGAGAAAAGGATGCAATGGGAGGTGTAAGGGGAAGGAGTGAGCAGATGACTGACTATGGGCTCGGTGATGGAAAATGAGCAAAGCAAGTCAAGGATAAGACAGATTATCATTAGGTAGATGGAGGAAAGGAAACGAACGGAAAAAGAAATAAAATGGACTTAAATCACTATTGAAGTACATGATGATGAATGGCGTTAAACAAGAGAGAGAGAGAGAGAGAGAGAGAGAGAGAGAGAGAGAGAGAGAGAGAGAGTGAGTGTTGTTGTTGACAGTGTAGATTATGTATCAGGAGGCAGGGCAGGTGTGTGATGGAGATGATATGCAGCTGATCACGACAGGCCTGCATTGATAATTATTTCCTTTGGTGATATGGATCAAGAGTATATGTGTGTGTGACAAGATTAAAATGTAAATCAGCGAGACACCCAGGATCAAAATGATGAGGAAGATAACACATTGCCAAAATACGAGAGAAGGGAAAAATTATGTTTTGATTATAGTACTATGTAGCTCTTCTTTATTGTAAGTATAATTCCGATCAGATGAATCAAGGGAAAACACATACTACTTTAGGACCCTTTGATCATGTACAAAAATTAAATGCTGTCTTTTTATTCCCCCTAATTGTACCCCGAAACAAGCTGCTTCCATATAGGTGATGTTTCGTGGCAATATTTGAAGAATTTATTTACCTCCAATTTTCTGACTATACCGGGCGGGTCACTTAAGCCTCTTTACACTTGAATAAAAATCAATAATATCTGAATATTAAGAACCAAGATATTAATTATTAGACTCGGGGCCTTCCGTAGTCCGGCTTCCAACAGTGCATGATTCCAGCCGACCAGACGCTTCCATAATTATACCGTGCATGGCCGTGAATGAATCCACCACTGCTCCCCCCCCCTCCCCCCTCCCCCCCTCCCCCCCATTACCACCAGTTCTCGCTGACTCATCCTCTCTACCGCTGTCCTTGCCTTTCATGATTTAAGTTCACGTCGATACGCACGAGTTGCTCTCTCTCTCTCTCTCTCTCTCTCTCTCTCTCTCTCTCTCTGCCTTAGTCCAGCTCAGTGTTAGTGTGGTAGGTATGAGACTCGATGTACAGTTGCGGTCATATGAAACTGATACACCTGAAACTGGGGCCGCTTATTGATGAGCATATGGTATAGGATGAAACTTTACCATGCTGAATCGAGTCCTGTTCTCTGTGTTTCATGTGTGTCTGTTTCATGAGCCCGCAACTGTACCTAGAGTCTGAAGCTGGTGGAATTTACTCGTGTATCTCATAACGTTTTGAGGAACAGTAATTAAATCCAACACTTCAGCGATATTACAATATATAAAACATAATTGCGTCTAACAATATAAACAGTACGGTAGATAATAAAGGAGACGTTCAGGTATAAACATTTCCTTCTGACCTATTGAAACCTTACCAAAATATTCGTATGTTATCAATACACTAACAACTTTATAGAACATTATAAAAATGTTTGGAGAATCGCTAAAAAAAATATTATGGAGAATTCTATGGATATCAAAAATAATTATTACTTTACTCTTGTTGTCGATCGATTCGGTGGCTTTCAAACACAATTCCTCCCTTACCAACTTGACCTCAAAATGACTGCAGTGTATCTAGACTGTCAAGTGTGATGATTACTGGGTGTGTGGGGCCGCGGGCTGCAACACACCCTACAATCACCATCTTAACCCACCAGCACCTATACCTGTACCTTACTCACCACCATGCACGTACAGTTCAGTAGTCTACATACACTCTAAACGTACATAACACACACACATACACACACACACACACACACACACACACACACACACACACACACACACACACACACACAGGCAGGCTTATCACATATTTAGTTATCACACATTTAATAACAAAGTTGCTCCACTATAAAGATATTGTTTCCTTTTCAGTCACTCCTTCCACGACTTTCATTTGGCTCAAGTTCTATATCCCACTTTGTCCCTCCCTTTTTATTTTTTTTCTTCTTCTTTACACACACACTCCATCCATTACTCCTTCCATTACACGCTTTCCAATCCCTGCTCCTTCCTCAATACACTTTCCATCTTCCTCCTCCTTCCTTTGTTCACTCCCCATCCCTTCCGCCTTCCTGTTCACACTCTCCATCCCTCGCTTCTTTTTGTACACACTGTTCGTCCCTCCCTTCCTTCCTGTATACTGTCCATCCCTTTCTCTACACATACTCCATCCCTTCCTCCTTCCTCCCCTTCAACACCGGGCACTCAAACTCTCCAGTGTCCCCAACAGCGGGGTATAAAAGGGAGGGACACTCTTCCCGATAAATTTCGCCCCACCATCAACTTAACTTCTACATGAAAGCCCCCCGACTGAAAACTCACTAACACGGGGACACTCGCAGCAAAATTGCGTTTTCACACATTTGCACGTATATGAACACGGAGCGGCCTGGGTTTATTGTGAATCCACGATTTAAGGGGTTTCCCTCCCATGCTGGCTCGGGAGTTTGTTGACGTCAAGTATTAGGTGATAGTTTTAGGTAATGAGCATTCGGAATAATTTTTTTGCGCGATTGCAATATATAGAGTGCCCCCTCACGAAATGGAGAGGGGATGCCATTTCTATCATCCCGCAGTGTGCATAGCGTGTATATCTTGGGCGTGCAGTGTCTATGTGCCGTATATCTGTCAGGGGTTGTGGTATATTGGGGTCAGGTGGAGGCCGGGAGTCGCTTCAAGTCTTGTGTGTGACGCTCAACCAATTTTTGCTGTACAGTTGAGTACTATACATGTAAAGGTCCCCAAACAAAAGCATTCACTGTGTACAAGGGGAAGGTGTTCTGGGATATTTTTACCTGTACTGAATGTGGTGGGTGGTGATAAAGATGGATATGATGTATGACCGTGAAGAATACGATAGCGATGACAATGCATCAACAGAATTATGCAACATTTTAACGCACATGTGTGTAACACAGGAGGATAACAGGGAGGGATAAGGTGACGGCAGGGAGGGAGAAGGTGACTCGATGCTGCCCAAGTGGATGCTGCTAAGAATGGATGAAATGGCCAGGTGTTGATGTCCTCGTGTTGCCTTTTAGAGTGAAGATGATCCGGTCGTTGCCTTTTCTGACCCTGTGATGGCTTTTGTGAGTGGGATGTCACCGGGGTCGGAGGGGAGGAGTCAGGGGGGACAAGTAGGGAGGGGAAGGGTGAGGGTATGTATGTATGTATGGTGGATACTATGACCTTGACTTGGGCTTTAGGTCAGGTGGAGATAAACTTATACGGCACGTCATCAGAAATGGAAGTCAAGCACTGAAGGAAGAGAAGTTACATCCCCCCCCCCCCCCCCCCACACACACACTCCCCTTCTCCCTTCGTCTTCCCTCCACCGACCATAAGGTCATTTATCAGCGCTGTTTATGGCGTTAATTAAGGCTTTGCATATGATTTAGGGAGATTAATGCGGGCACGACGTTGATTATAGAGGCTGAAGGTTGATTATCGAAACCTGACGTAAATCTTGGCTGCACCCCGTAATATTCTGGCCTTCGTGCTGGTACTCATTTTCCAATTTGGACCGAGAGTGATTCAAGCGCTTCTCCGGCCGTCGCCATTCGTGGAAACTCGGGAGAAGCTTTGTTTAATAATACTCAGGCACCCCGAACCCACCAACCAACCCACCCCCCACCTCAGCACCCTGGGGGGAAGAGAGGGGAGGGGCTAAAAAGTGTGTGTGTGTGTGTGTGTGTGTGTGGTGTTGGGGGTTGAAAATCTTGTAGCCGTAAAACATGGCGTGCGGCCCCGACAACTTCCTACTGATAACGTAAAAGAAAATATTGATTTGTTTGTTTTCGCTCCCAGAGTCTCGGGGGCCAGTAAATAACCAGCGCCACAAAGCGACCAGTCTCAGCATGATCGTTGTCTGGCCCGGAGAGTAATGGACGTCCAAAGTCGCCGCATCTCAGCAGCCCAACTCGCTTAAGATTCTTGGCAAGCCTAAGAGCCGCGTGTGCCACTGAATGAAAAACTAGCTTCTTCCCTCCTCCTCCTCCTCCTCCATCTCCTTCATCTCCTCCTCCTCCTCCTCCTCCTCCTCCACCTCCTCCTCCTCCTCCTCCTCCATCTCCTTCATCTCCTCCTCCTCCATCTCCTCCTTCATCTCCTCCTCCTCCATCTCCTCCTCCATCTCCTCCTCCTCCTCCTCCTCCTCCTCCTCCTCCTCCTCTTCCACCACCACCTCCTCGTTCGTCTTCTATTCCTCTTCATCCTGAACTACCAACTTCTCTTTATTATTAGTTTCTCTTTCTACTCCTCTTTTTCGTTTTATTTTCTTCCACTTTTGTTCCTCCTTCCTTCCTTCCTCCCTCTTCCGTTTTCATCATTGTCCTCTCCTTCTATTCCTCTTCACTTTCCTTTTCCTTTCTCCTTCACTTTTATCATCTCTGTACATCCACATCATCAGTTTACTTTTTCTCCTCCTCCATTTCCTCCTCCTTCCTCTTCCTCTCACATCTACCCTTCATCTTCTTCCCTTTAACATATTCCTTCGTCTTTCTCCTGTACAGTTTTCTCCTTTAATTCATGGTACCACAACACTATCGTCCTTGAGTGAAATTCGTAAACATGTTGGTGGACGGGCTAGGGTGGTTGGTTGGTGGGTGGTGGTAGGTGGTAGAGGTGGTGGTAGTGGTGGTGGATGGTGGTGGTAGATGGTGGTGGTAGATGGCAGAGGTCGTGGTGGTGGTGGTAGATGGAGAAGTGGTGGTTGTGGTGGTGGCAGATGGTGGTGATAGAGGTCGTAGTGGTGGTGGTGATAGAGGTGGTGGTGGTGGAAGTAAGGAGGTCCACCCACCACCTACTGTACCCCTTCTGACCTCTGTTGATGGATGGCCCTCCACCTGACGCCACCCAGACTCCTAATTGGTACTGGAAACAAAAATAGAGAGAACAAGATCTACTCTGCTCCTACCACCACCACTACCACCTCCAATCCAATCCAATCCCATCCCATTCCTCATCCCCTATACCTCTTACCCTTCCCCATCTCCCTCCAATTCCATCCCCTTCCTCATCCCCTATACCTCTGCCCTTCCCCCCACATCCTCTAATCTCATCACTTTAAACATCTCCTATTTCTCTCCCTTTCCCACCTCTTTCAATCGTATCCATTCCTTCTTCCCTTTTCCCAACACC
>JAWZYT010003034.1:5000-32149 GCA_034508575.1 Petrolisthes manimaculis | reverse complement strand
GCGGGTGGGTGGGGGTGGGGGTGGAGTGAGTGGAGTGAGATGGTGGGGTAAGGGATGAGTTTAGGTAGAGTGGGGTGAGATGGTGTGGTTGGGGTTGGGGTGTGTGGGTGGGAATGGGTGGAGTGGGGTGAGATGGTGTGGTTGGGGTGTGGGTGTGGGGTAAGGGTTTGGTTGGGGTGGGTGTGGGTTTGGTTGGGGCTGGGGGTTGGTGGGGTTAGGTGAGCGAGATACGTGTGTAGTTGGAATAAGACAGATGAGTACACACACACACACACACACACACACACACACACACACACACACACACACACACACACACACACACACACACACACACACACACACACACACACACACACACACACACACACATCTCAAGCACAAGTGTATATTTGGTCCATGGTCATAATATATTAATTGTGTTTAGCTTTTGTCCAAGTTCGTCTGTCACCTTAGATGTCAACTCTTGCTTCTGAGATTACCGAAATAGTTTGTTGGTATTCTTTGGAAGCAGTTTTTATTATTATTATCATCATTTTCTGTACAATTAATATTATAAACAAAGCTGTGTTTATGTTGTCGTTAAAGCAAGTTTGACCATTTCTAACATTAGTAATATGGTCTTAAAATTATCATATGGCAATTTTCGTAAGCTAATTGTAAGTCTGTAGAGTACAACACAATTCCATCTAATATAATCCCATTCATCATAAACACCATCCTCACTAATCTATTATTATCACCAACAGCTAAGACAGGCTATAATATCGAGAGTTATCACCGCCACCACCAGTACCATCACAACCATTCCCCCATCACCCCTTCCACCATCAACCAACCACCACAACCATTCTCGACCCCATCACCCCTTCCACCATCAACCACCACAACCATTCTCGACCCCATCACCCCTTCCACTACCAACCATTCCCACCATCATCCCTTCAATACCACAACCATTCCATATCACACACCACTTTCACCACCACAACCATTCCCCTATCACACCCCTTCAACACCACCAACCATTCCTCCAATACCTCTTTTACCACCACCACCACCAACAACAACAACAACACTAGACTAACGACACTGAAGAAAAAACTGAGTGGTATAATAATTAACGCTCCCAGCAAGGCAACTCTCAGCCAGCAAGCCAACCAACCAACCAGACCGACAGACAGACAGACAGACAGACAGACACTCTCGATTACTGAACATGACCCCGGGTGGTGAGCCAATTTTACAACAAAGTATATCATAATTAATTCCGATACACGGCTTCACCAGATTACAGGGAAATCCTCAACGCTTTCATCAGGAGGAGTTGTTGCGACGAGGATTGGAGGAAGGAAGGGGATGTAGGAGGGGTTTGTGTGTGTGTGTGTGTGTGTGTGTGTGTGTGTGTGTGTGTGTGTGTGTGTGTGTGTGTGTGTGTGTGTGTGTGTGTGTGTGTGTGTGTGTGTGTGTGTGTGTGTGTGTGTGTGTGTGTGTGTGTGTGTGTATGTGTGTGTGTGTGGGTAGGGGGAGGGGAGAGCAAGATGGTTATATAAATGAATGATAGGAAGAATAGAAAAAAAGTTGGGTGGATGAAGAAGAGGGAAGAGGAGCAAGAGGAGGAGGTAGCTGAAGTGAAGTGATGGTTAGTGTAGTAATAGAGAGAGATATAATAGAGAGAGAAAAAAAAAAAAAAGAGAGAGAGAGAGAGAGAGAGAGAGAGAGAGAGAGAGAGAGAGAGAGAGAGAGAGAGAGAGAGAGAGAGAGAGAGAGAGAGAGAGAGAGAGAGAGAGAGAGAGAGAGAGAGAGAGACAGAGGGGAAGGGGGGGATTGAGGGACAGTACTGTATTAATGACACTGTTTCGTGGCGTTTCTTTCACATCCCTTGAGTTAAAGACACTTTCCTGAGCGACTGTACATACAAACACACACACACACACACACACACACACACACACACACACACACACACACACACACACACAAACAAACACACACACACACACACACACACACACTGATTACAATGATGGACCAACCCTGTACGTCTGTTTACACCGAATCAAATAATACAACAACACACACACCACCACAGTGAGAAAAAAAATAAACACCTCGTAATTATGTGCATCGTCCGTGAACAAGACGCACAGGAAATTGAAGATCAACACCAGAGCAAAAGTTTAGGATATTATAGGACGAAAAAATATATATAATGTGACCGAATGATGTGTGAAGGATGGAAAGAATTACAATGTCTAAATTATTGTTTATCTCTATCATATATTGTGTATATAATAAACTAATATTGAGTTGGGTGGGAAGATTGACACTAAAAAATATATATATATAAATAAAATATGTACCGCATATATAAAATAAAAGGGATGAATAAATTTTACGACCTGAATACCGACAAGAAATATGTTTACAATTAACGATGAGTGGTTAGATGGAGGTTAGAAGAGAGTCCTTCAAACATTGCCACGAAACACCACCAATATTGAAGGAGCTTGTTTCGTGGCATAGTCAGGAGGAATCAGAAGCCACCATGCAAGTCTGAGGGTCCTTCATAATTAATGGTGAGTGGTGAGAATAAAAATGTAAGAATACAATAATGTGTTTTTGAAGGAGGAAGAGGATGATAATAAAACCCAAGAAAGTTATAATACCAGAGGAAATTACCACTACAGAGGAAATTATCGTGGTGGGATACAGCAGAACAAAAACAGAGAAAAAAAGGGCCCCGTTTCCTTGAAGAACATGTGAGGCATGAAAGAAAATTAAGAACGTAAGTTATATGATAATTAGTTGCTGCTGGAGAGAAGATAATAGTGAAGAGAAAATTATATGGCTAATTACTGTTCAAATACTGTAACAGAACACATACACGATCATCCTCATAAACCATAAAAAAAATACTAAACATACAATAATATGATGTTTTATTTTTCATTCATTTGTGTTGCACGCACGCACACACTCACACACGCACGCAAACGAGAGCTTTGTCGGACGCTTACTTCTTCGAGACGACAAAGAGAGGAAATGAAAAGTAAGAGGGAAGTAGACAAATGGAAGAAAAGAAATTAAGAATAAGAATAAGACAAAGAATCAGGCGTATGATAGAAACCAGATAGAAGAGGAAAAGAGACGTGATGAAATGAGAAATAGATGGAAGAATAATAAGTAGATGGAAAGTAATATTTATCATATAATATAAATGAAGGAATGAAAGGCAGAAGAGGTAAAACGTAGATAATAATACTAATAAAGGTGTGGAGGAGAATGATGAGAGGAAGTAATCAGTAATCAATTCCCCTCAGACGAGAACGACGCTCATCTAAAAACATGATTACGTGGACAGACATAAATTGTGACGTGTGATGGGAGGTGTCTGACAAACTCACTCTCTCACTCTCTCTCTCTCTTTCTCTCTCTCTCTCTTGAAAAGTGAGATTGAAAACGAATCAGGGAAAGACCCAGAAACAAAAGAGAGAGAGAGAGAGAGAGAGAGAGAGAGAGAGAGAGAGAGAGAGAGAGAGAGAAAGTGGGAAAGGGAAGTGAGGGAGAGAGGGAGAGAGAGCAAGGAGGCGAAGAGAGAGAAAAAGTAGGTCGGGAGACTGAGAGGGAGGAGACCGAGAGGGAGGAAAGAGGCGGAAAGGGAGTAAGGGAGTGAGGGAGGGAAAGAGTAGGAGAGTGTGTAAGGGAGGGAGACCGAGAGGGAGAAAATGGGGAGGAAAATAAAAGATACAGAAAGGAAGTGAAAAGAGGGAAGGAGAGTGGGATGATAGAAAATAGAGATAGAGAGTGAAGGAAAGAGTGAAAGGGAGAGAGGGAGGAAAGAGGTAAGGGGTAAGAGGAGAAGGAATAAGGAACGAGATGAAGTAGGGAGGGAGGAAAAGAGGGAAAAGTGGAGGGAGGGACGGAGTTGTAGGGTGAGGAAAGAGTGAAGAGGAGAGGGAGGGGGAGAGTGGGAGTGAGAGAGAAGGAGAGGGAGGGGAGTAGGGAGTGGGAGGGAGGAAAGAGGGAGGGGAAGAGTGGGAGGGAGAGAGAGAGGGAGGGTGGGAAAAATAGAGGGAAAGAGGGAGGGAGTGAGAGGGAAAGAGGGTGAGAGGGTGAGAGGGAGAGGGAGAGGGTGAGGTAGGTAGGTAGGCATGTTTTAAGGACGGGTGACGCATGACCAATGTCGCAGCCTTCACAATGGCGGAGGCTCGTTTGCGAATACGACGGCCTGAGCAAAAATAATGGAACAATTTACTAAATGAAGTGATTTAATTATAGATAAGAGAAGCGGATCGTATGTACTGCAACGAGCATTATTGCAACACCATAATAATTCAATCTGTGTGGCACTGAGTTTCGTTCGGTTGTACCCTTGCCAGCGCCGGCGGTACACACGAGGCGATGCTATGTGGGACGGCACGAAGGGTAGTGAGGCCCAGGGAAGCGTCGATGTTATCTCAACTCCTGTAATTTCAGAGGCATCAAGAGTAAGCCAGAACACAGAGTGGCGAGCAGTCACTCTCCTGATCCTAACTTAATGTAGCCGGGGCCGGGCACAAGAGAGAGGGAGAGAGAGAGAAGGGGGAGGGGGGAAAGAGAGAGGGGAGGTGAAAGAGAGAAAGAGGGGAGGGGAAAGAGATAGGAGAGAGAGAGAGGGAGGGGAAAGAGATGAGAGAGAGACAGAGAGAGGGAGGGGAAAGAGATGGGAGAGAGAGAGAGAGAGAAAGGGTGGGAGACAGACAGAGGGGAAATTTAGACAACGTGGGTGGGCGGGGGAGAAAAAGAGAGAGAAAAAATGTATGACCAGGAGAGAAGGAGGAAAGATAAGAAAGATGGGTTGTGAGGAGGAAACTGAAGGAAGAAAAGGAAGAAAAACGAACCAGGAAGACAAAAAGGAAGAGGCAGAAAATGGCAAAGAAAATGAAGAGGAAGAAAATGGCAGACAAAGAGGAAGAGGAATAAAATGGCATATAAAGAGGAAGTGGGAAAAAATGGCAAATAAAGAGGAAAAGGCAGAAAATGACGGAGAAAGATAAAAAATGGAGGGAAAATAAAAAAGAAAGATAAAAATGGAGAGGAAGAAGGAAAGAGTAAGGGAAAAAAAAGAGGAAGGATAAATGAGATAAATAAATAAGAGAAAGAGAAAAAAAGATAAGATAGAGGAAAGAGTAAGAGATAAAATGACTCCAGAGTAAGAAGGAATTAAAAAAATAAAGTCGGAAAGAGAGATAGAAAGAGGGAAAGATGAGGGAGAAGGAGGCATAACACGACTACTGGAACACACGACACAACACCCACACACAACACAACACAACACCCACACACACACAATACAACACAACAAAACAACAACCACACACACACAACACACAACACAACAAAACAAAACAAAACAACACACATACAACAAAATAATACACACACACACAACACAACACAACACAACACAACACCGCCATCTGAAGTCCCACAATGGCTAACTGGATAAATTATTGTGTCAGAATCTCAGTGGGTAAATAAATAAGTAATAAGTAACATTATGATGGTGTGGGTATATAGCCTACATTTGGATTGAGTGAGAGTGAGGCCTCCTAACTACTCCGGGAAACAGACAAGCAGTATCTCAGTACGTATAGGGGGATCTGTTTTTGTGGTATATATTGGAGGAATCAGTAGCCTTCCAGTTTTGTTCACAGTTGATACATAAATAGAGAGAGAGAGAGAGAGAGAGAGAGAGAGAGAGAGAGAGAGAGAGAGAGAGAGAGAGAGAGAGAGAGAGAGAGAGAGAGAGAGAGAGAGAGAGAACAAAAGTACAAGTGCTCGTGAACTTGGCAGAAAAGAGCGGTGTGAAAAATCTCTCACGCTAATTACCTGATTCTGTGTGGAGGCAGGGAGAGAGGGAGAGACAGGAGAGAAAGATGCAGATACCGAGAGACAAGAGGGAGAGATGGAGGAGAGAAGAGATAAGAAGAGATGGAGAAGTGGGAGAGAAGAAGAGAAAGGAAGAAAAAGACGGAGACACCTAGAGACAAGAGGGAATGATGGAGAAGAGATGGAGGAGAGAAGACATAAGAAAAGATGAAGTGGGAGAGAGGAAGAGAAAGGAAGAGAAAGACGGAGACACCGAGAGACAAGAGGGAATGATGGAGGGAGATGGAGAGACAAAAGATAAGAAGATGGAGAAGTGGAAGTGGAGGGGAGGGAAACTGAAAGGGAGATCTAATATTAATATAAATATATGTGATAAAAAAACAAGAAGAAGAATTATCATGCAATACATAATACGTAAACAAGAATGATACGAGTAGAAGGATAATACGTGTAGATTCGTAGAAAGATAATATGTGTACAAGGATAATGCACAACGTTATCTCATTAGTACTGAAAAAATATATCTGTCACTTCACACGAGTCACCAAACCAATCAATCATCTACACCTACACTTTCTACCATAACACATACACACTCCTAATCTTTCCAGTCCCCCTTCTAAACTTTACGTTCCTTCATCCCCTATACCCCATCTAATCTATGTATAACACATTCTCAACCACTTATACTTTCACGAACTACTACTACCACTACCACACCCTCTAATCTCACGTTCTTCATCTTTTCTCTATCTCAATACACCTTCGTTTTAACTCATGTCTTCCCACCTCACCTTCTCTAACCTCACACTCGCTTCTCCATCCTTCAAGACCCCCTCCAACCAAACACACACCCGAGCATACCAACAATAATCTTACGTTCTCACCCCCTCTTCAAACTCATAATATCCCACACTGCCTCTAACCTTATACTCGTCCCCCTATTCCTCCTATCCACCTCCAACCTACCTTCCACGCCCCATCCACCTCCTCTTCTAACTTCACACTGGTTCCCCCTTCCCTCCTATCCTCCTCCAGTCCCTTCCACACACACATGCACCCTCCCCCTCTTCTAACCTCATGATTCCCTTTGTTGAAGAGTCTCCTCACCTTCTCCCCCGATCCTTAATTAACCCTGGGATTGAATACGGGTGTTGATTTCAAGTTTCAGAGTGGAGGTGTGTTAATGAGTTTTATGCAGTGTTTTGAGCAAGCATTTAGGGGGAAGTACAGTGTTGGCAAACCTGGAGCAACTGATTCCTCCAAACTATTCCAACACCATTATTTTTGTTCGTCTGGTCCTGTTTCCTGGCATACTTTGGAGGAATCATGGCACTCCAATGTAACAAAAGTGAATTACCTCCTTCAGGGATGAAATACTGAGGCATTGAGGCATTATGAGGCTCTGAAGGAGCGATGAGGCACTGAGGGAGGGATGATGAAGCACTGAGGGAGGGATGATGAGGCACTGAAGGAGGGACGATGAGGCACTGAGGGAGGGATGATGAGGCATTGAGGAATGATGAGGCACTGAAGAATAATGAGGCACTGAGGAATAATGAGGCACTGAGGAATAATGAGGCACTCAGGATGAGAAGGAAGTAGAGGAGAAAAGCAGGCAAGACATAAATCATAAGGAAGGGAAAGAGTCCGACAAGACCCCATATTTAGGTTAAGTATGTTACCTCCATACTTTAAAATCCTGAGGCCCCATTTCAGCCGACCCCTGCCCTGGTATAGCTTTTAGTGGTGGCCTGCCCTACCCTACCCTGCCCTACCCTACCCTGCCCTGCCCTACCCTGCCCTCCACTACCTCTCATCTTTCGTCCATTATCTAGTCAATTGCCACTCCTTCCCCTTATCACTCCCTCTTCCCTTCACCACCACTACCCCTTCTTCCATTCTCTAGTCAATTCCCACTCCTTCCTATCCCTCCCTTCCTTTCCTTTCCCATTCCTTCCCACTGCCACTTTCCTTTTCCTTTTCCTCCAACTATCTGACTCTTACCAGCTTCCTGCCTCCCTCCTCATCCATTTGCTGTCTCCTTAATCCTCATTTTGCCTCACTTTCCTCCTCCCTTTCCCCCACCCATCTCCTTTACCCTCCCCTCCTCCCTCCTCAACTCTTATTCATTTTATTTTCCTCCCTATATACCATCCAACCCCATTTGCTTCTCTTTCCAAACCTATCATCATCATCATGATCCCCTTTCCTTCCCATCTTCTTGCTGCTACATTCATTCTCTTTCCTTACCTTACTTACCTTCTACATCCCTTCTACATCTGTTCCCTTTCCCCTCCCCTCATTCTCTTCACTATTCACCTGATGTTTCCCTTCCTTCTGCCCCTCCCCATACCCTTCTCTCCATCACATTCCTGCTATAGCCAACACATGCATCCACCAGCCTCCTCCTTCTCCTCCTCCGTCTCCTCCTTCGTCTCCTCCGTCTCCTCCTCCTCCTCTGTCTCCTCCTCCTCCATCTCCTCCTCCTCCTGTGTTTAGGCGGAACCTCCTCACGTGATGAAGGAGATCCCGCAGGAAGAAGTCGTTTTTAGCTAATGCTCTCCATTAAGAACTGTTTGGTAGGCCTCGTCCCAGAGGGCAATCGGTCGCAATCTTACTCCGTCTTACTATACAGCCTCGTCTCGTCTTAACTCCACAACTTGACTTCTTCATACCGTACATCTTTGTCTGGATGGAACTCTATTATTGTCACTCTTTTCTAATATATCTTCTTTACTCGTTTTGTATGCATCATTCTTTATTTGTCTTGACTTATAGTTTTTAACATGACACTTCGATAAGCGTGCGTTGTTTTTTTTTTTTTTTGTACGGGCAGAATTAGGCCGAGCTCAGATCCCTCGTCAACTAAAACAATACTAACGCTAACTATCGAAACTCAGTGCAAATTATTCTGCATCAGAGTATCTTTATATAACACTGCCTGCGTTCGATGAAATTCAACCGTATTTGGTGCAACTTATAGAAGAGCAATAATAACTATAGTCTGTTCAAAATTTGTGTTCCACTAGTCTCTATCTATCTAGCTATTTCTATCTGTCTATCTAACTATCTATTCCTATCCCTCTCTTCCTTTCCTTTCCCATTCCTTCCCACTGCCACTTTCCTTTTCCTTTTCCTCCAACTATCTGACTCGCTATCTATCGCTATTTCTATTTCTATGTAACTATCTCTATCTATCTATCTATTTCTATCTATCTAAGCATAAGAGGCCAAAAGGAACAAAAGTTTTGAACAGAGTATAGCAATGCTCAATTCTCCCCATAACAGGAAACTGGTATACACATGTTGTTGTTGTAGTTGAAGGCAGTCTTTAAGTAATATGGTGTCAGAACTGTAATATATATGGCAGTAAAAAGGTGAGTGATGCATTGACCGTGTTGTTAGTATGTGTTGTAGTATGTGTTATCCTGTGTTGTAGGTGAAGACAGTGTTTAGTTATTGGTGTTGGTGTCAATTTAAGACCGTAATGAATATGGCTGTGAATAGATGAGTGAGTGATGCATTGACCGTGTTAGTGTAAATAGGATGCCCCCTTTAGCCTATCCTGGGGGCTCCATTGTTCTCTCTCCCTTCCTAATTAAATTCTTCTTCCCTGGACTGTTCTGGCGTACACCTTTTTTTTTTCCACTTCCTTCCTCCATTAATCAACAGAGATTTTAAAAAGTAGCTCCCTAAAAAAAATGCACACGCGTCACCATGACTACGAACTCACCCCCCCCCCCCCATCCTAACGTTGACACCCATCCTAACACCACCACCACCACCACCACCACCACCAATACTACCACCTGACACACACACACATACACACACACACACACACAAACACAGCTAGTAATGTACAGTTGCTTCCAGTAGTAACAAGTACAGAGTTATTAATCAGATGTGAATTGTTTTTTAGCTTATTATTATGTGACAGAACCCATGGAACGCTTGTCCATCTTCTGTTTCCAGTAAAAATGTATTTATGATTAGATTAAAGGAAGGAGGGATTGCAACACATATATATCACTAACTGTACTGTACCGGTATCCTTACTTTGTATGATGGCGTCAAACATGCATCTTATCCTTATGTATATTATCCTGGGCATATCCTCATCCACTCACACCTTCGCTGACCAAGAGGCCTCTCTTTACCCTGGTGTTACATGGGTCTCAAGTGGGTCTTTATGTGCCCCTCCACCAGACAATACATACCAAAGTATATGTACTACATGGGAGAGTTGAGGTGTTTTTCATCATTCATGAGATGCACTGTGACCAAAATAGATCATTATACATTTGTCACCACCACTAACCTCAAATATAAATAAACTCAAATTAACCCACTGATAAATAATGTAATATTCACATTATATATGTTTTCAATCCGTACTTTTCATAGTTATTGTCTCAAGTGAAATCAATTAAGTATAAAAGATACCTATCATAAACAGTTACATAGGTGCAAAAACTATCGTGTTTAAGCATTGACGATACATGAAACCATCGTACTAGTCATCGTAATTAATTGTGAATACTGTCCTGTGTTAGTGTGTAAGAGCAACACGTGTATCTAATAGTGGCCATGGATTCCTGACCTCAACTGTACAATGAGAATGTTCTTATCTACGGTCTTACAACGACGGCTAATGGTCCCTCAATTTCAGTTGAATTATACACCGAAAAATACGCAGAAATCACGCATGATTAATTAATTATCTTTGGCAGGCAGTTGCTCTGATTCATAAAGGGGGGGTAGAGGGCGTGGGGGGATGGAGGGGGGGATGTAGGGCGTGGGGGCGTGTAGGGCGTGGGGGGCGTGGGGAGAAAGGGGTGTACTCTACCATCCTCTAATATGATAACACAATAGAAAATAAACCATCAAAGCAAATGTAAACATACACGGATATACTGTACTGAACATACATACACACACAATACATACATGAACGCACACAATCTCCCACACACACACTCACAAACACACACACACACACACATACACGAGGGGTGGGATGCATGGACAGCCATAATTAACAACAGCATCAGCGGCAACAACAAACAAAAACCCTGACATACATGAACCCACAATGACGACCAAGGCAACAAAAGAGGCTTCCGACCCAACCACCCACCCACAGACCCACCGACAAACAAATCCACCCACCCACCGACAAACCGACCGACAAACCGACCGACCGACCCACCGACCCACCGAACAATTACGACGGACGGGAGCAACAACAACCACCACCAGCAGCAGCAGCAGCAGCAGCGCTCGGGAATCTAAAATAAACGAAGTGGCATAATGGCATTTCCAGCCTAGTTATTAACACCGTTGATGCGAGAGCTGCCCCCGAAATTAATAACGCCGCCCCGACCAATTATTATCCCCGGGCGCGTGGATGGTCAAAAGGAAGCAATTAAATCCATTTTTCGTTCCTGGCATCGGGAGTGAAAAATCAATCCGAATTAAGAAGTACAATGAGGCGGATTTAATGCCGGGTTTCATCAGGAAGATATGAGATGGGAACCCCTGTGATGAAGGGAAGGGAGGGAGGGAGGGAGAGAAAGGGAGTAGAAGCAAAGGAACAAAGAGAGAAGGGAAGAAAAGAAAGAGAGAGAATGGAGTAGAAGCAAGAGAAAAGAGAGAGAGAAGTGAGGAGAAGCAAGAGAAAAGAGAAAGAAGGGAGGTGAATCATAGAAAAGCATGGGGCTTGGTGGTGGCAGTGAAGGTGTTTCGTTAAGCCTTGAAGGGAGTGCAAGGTTTGGTTACAGCATTCAAAGCAAGACACCTGGTTGGTTTAATATAACAGTTAAGCACAGGTACCGGTACAGGGTTTTGTGTCCTAAAAATGATTGAGGACGTCACAGTGATGGAAGGAGTCCACAGAATACCCCATCAGGAGAACGAGAAGACATACAGTACACATCTTCCTTACTGTGTCACCCTATATAGAGAACACCTAGTGAGAACCATTGAAGAAGCTATAGAAAACAGTTAGCACATAATTGCGTGACATTTCCGATTAACATCAACGCTGATTTCTAATTATAGAGAATGTGCTGGCAGTGTTACAACAGATTTTGCTCCTGCCCTATAAACAACAGGAGGCAAAGTTACAAACAGTTACCTTACGACACCTCAAGTGAAGGTTGTAATGAGTTAAAAATATAATATTAAGTTGTTGAGACTACAAAACACCTTGACATAATTTCACTGTCACGCAACACTAGATAGTGAGGTGAGGTGTGTGTCTGTGTATTTTGATGATAATAAGTTGAGGTGTGTGAATGTGTGCATGTTGTGATGATAATGAGATGAGGACTGTGTGTGCATGTCTTTGTGTGTGTGTGTGTGTGTGTGTGTGTGTGTGTGTGTGTGTGTGTGTGTGTGTGTGTGTGTATGTGTGTGTGTTTCCCTGACGTAAGGCTTGTTAAGTATACCGTTCATAGCGTAAATGGCAACCCTTGTGAGCACGGAAGGTAAGACTTTGTTATGGTGGTGGTGGTCTGCTGTTACATTACCTTTATTGCTCTGGATCATCCCTCACTCCCTCCCTCCCTCCCTCCCTTCCCTTCTCTTTTCTCTCTTTCCTGGTTCATTCATTCCTCCCTTTCTCTCTTCCCACTTCGCTTCGTTCCCTGATTCATTCCTCCCTCATTTTTTTTCACTCTCTTTCCTCTTTTTTTTCTTCATTAGCTTTTCCATCTCTTTCTCCTCTCTCTTGTCGTAAACGGCGACTAAAAGGGGCTTGTTCACTTTTCCAAATCTCCCTTTTTATCCTTAACCTTTTGTGCTTACTGTCCAACCTCTCAATCACTTTCCTTGGTCGCCATTTGACCTTGCTATTGCGGTGCCTAATATCAATCAATCAATCAATCAATCAGGCGACCTTCTTTCGATTTCAAAGAGAAAACAGTAAGAAGAAAGGAAAGATAAAGATGAGGAGAAGAGAGAAAGGCGACGAGAAGAGAGAAAGATGAGAAAAGGGAATGGGAAGATGAAAAAAGGAAATGAGTTACTGCATATTATAGAGAAAATAAGGAGAGGGATAAGGATGATAACACATGACAGTGAAAGGACATAACACACAATAATAACACATAAAGAGGGACATGCACTGGTAGGGGAGATATACATAACATACTACAAAAGAGGACACTATACTGTATACATTGAACTTGATACAGTATGATTACAAAAAAAAAACTCCTGTTCCCAACAACATGAGACACAAAGCATAACATAACCATATATTTCATACATATATTCTTCCATTCACACACACACACACACACACACATTTCATACATATATACTTACAATGACAAGGTAGAGGCATTCGTGAACACACATACATATACATACAACGCTCAAAAAATACGTACATAATACTGTATTATAAACGTCCGTACATACATACATACATACACGCATACACATACATGTCTTAACTAAACATCTATAATTACGTAGTCTATTCAGGAGGAATTTACAGAAAATCTTATTCTCCTTAACAAGTATTAATGCCATAATAATAAGATTGTCAGTGAGTGTTGTTACATATCCACCCAAATCAGCCAAACTAGCATTAGTTCAAACCACTGATTTACACGACGATCTGAAAACTGAGCTATTCATTCGTTTATTTATAATAATTTACGAATGTATTCCATGAATATTTACTATCTTATTATATTCCTTTTTCATTTATTTACTAAATATATATTAAATATTATATATGAAATTATTATATAATGAAATTGTATTCATTCAACTTATTAAATCGAGAGTGGTTGAGTCGACACTGTGTGATATTCTGACTATATAGTCAGCAACAGCCGGCCACCAAGTTCCTGGAGTCAGTTCACCTCCAGCTTTTGGACTGTCACCATGGGTTTCCTGTCGACCTGAGTTTTGCTAATTTATACTTGTGCAGCCTTGTGTGACCCTCTCTCGTATTTGATAAGTAATAATATACTATCTTTATTGTGTCTAATTAGTTACTTGTGTAGTGTTAAGGTTTGTGTATAATGTAAATGTAAATGTAAATGCAATGTAATGTGTATGTAAATAAAAGTTAATATTTTCATATTACGTTTCATACCCTAGACAACCGTAACAGTGTATTATTGAATTGGACTGAATATATCGACTCAAAGCAGATGACAACATAATACAACTATGTCACATATTATACTGTTGTTACATATATCGTAATTCACCATAAAACTCAGTCACCTATGTGTACTAAGACGTATATTTTTTATCTATATGTTCAGTATATATCATCGCCCAATATATATATATATGTAGTTTACATAGTGCGCACACATTCACAAACACATATTTACACACGTTCATACATACACATTCACACGTACATTCCCATTCACACACACACACACACACACACACACACACACACATATGTACACGCACACACGCATGCCTGCACACACACACACACACACACACACACACACAAACACACAGATCACCGATATATAAACCAGGACCAACTATTCCGTTCTACCTTTCATGTCTGACGAATTTACCTGCCACGTCATCATCATCGCTGGTAACTACATAATATTCAAAAAAATACATATGTGTTCCAGGTATTTTATTCTCTTGCACAAAAGCACTTCATCAATTTCATGAATGCATAAAAAATACCGTTTTTTGGGGCGTCAACTCATGCGTAAAGTGTTTTTAATCAAATTTCGTTGGAAAGCATTCTGTTTATTTATAATGGGAGCGGCTCATTGTTTGATTGTGTGGTGGAGTCCATTTCATTTGTGGGGTTTGTCGTGTTAATTCACCAATAGAGTCATTATCCATCTACCAGTCGGGGGATGCGTCCCTCCCAAATTATTCACTCACTCTGCGCTAACTGGCTGGTTATTTGGCGTGTCGTAACATTAGTCGTGTGGGGGTAAATAAACGCTATATAGCCGTGTCGTTGTCGCCGTCGTTGGGGCTGGCTGTTTGTTTAGTCTCATTGTTCCAGTGAGGGAGGGATTCAAGCCTCGCTCATATCGTTCGTTGATTGTTATTAGCGTTTGGCGTTTGCAGGGAATTATTACGGTGCTATTATTAACTAAAACTATTGTTGTTGTTGTTGTTGTTGTTGTTGGGGGTTACGGGTCTTTCCTTTCACTAGTTATTATTATTATTATTATGTTTTTTAGGAATATTCCCTCTAAACACGATGAAGGTGTAATACAACTCCTTCATAACTATAATTCCTATAATTATACATACAGAGTTACCATAGTTCATTATGCATAATATACAACTAACATTTCCAGTAAAACAAAATCGTCTGACATTTACCAAAACATTCCTCTCCATTATAACATTTGTCCATAAAAAATAACACACTAAAATAACACACAAAAATAACACACTAAAATAACACACAAAAATAACACACAAAAATAACACACTAAAATAACACACTAAAATAACACACAAAAATAACACACTAAAATAATTAATCTAATGCATGTCTATAATTATCCTTTACTACACCAGACGTTACAGCACTCTTCAGAATTCATATACATACCGTACATCAGTTTATATATAGATGAGTGAAAACATAACCACTTTCTTCTACTTCATTGACAAGGTACACAGATATCTTATGGTACGAGACTTGAACCTTGAAGTTGTTGTTGTTGTTTTGTTTCCATTAATGTTGTCATAAGTTGGCTTTATTTAACACTCAAGTCCAACACTAATTATTGCTAGGTGCTATTTAATTATTCCCTTAAGTGTCCCTCAGTATGTTCAACAGTGTTCATTCAGTATGTTCAACAGTGTTCATTTTCAGTATGTCCAACAGTGTTCATTTTCAGTATGTCCAACAGTGTTCATTGAGTATGTTCAACAGTGTTCAGTCAGTATGTCCAACAGTGTTCATTCATTCAATATGTCCACGTATGGCTTATAACATCCAGCTCAACTAGCCTAGCCAATACAAACAGGAAGGCTGATCACACCAAACAGTTTCATTTCATATATTCAACATTCAAATAACGCTAACACAACTCCTGATAGTCCCACCTCACTAAACATTCAATACTGCCTCTACTCCATACTCACTCCACACTGCTCCAACTGAGTATTCAACACCACACAAGGCCAACAGCACGGATTTCTGTTTTTTTTTACCATATTTTTTAAACCACATCAATCAGAATGAGACAAAGAGATGGACATTGACAAACAAACTACCGTATATCAGACCAAAAGAGACAAAAAAAAAATAGACATTGACAAACAAATTATATCAAACCAAATGGGACAAATAAATAGACATTGACAAACAAACCACATCAAAACATACGAGTCAACAGTGATAAACATTGCTAAACAAACCATATAGAACAGTGATAAACAGTGATAAACAAACCATATCAAACCATATAGAACAATAGTGATAAACAACAACAATAACAGTGATAAACATTGCCAAACAAGACAACCAACCAGTCCCCGGTGTTGGTCAAGTGCCAACCAACAACCCTGTAGGAATACCAAAAAAAAAAAAAAAATGAGTGCCACAACCCTCAGTGTATAACCTAACCAACAACACAGTGAGTCTCTATAATAATAATAATATAAGGCAGGTAAGCTTACGTGGTGATCTTGCACGCCCGTCCCCACTATTCATTACTTGCGTCTGTTAATCCGACAAATTGATAAAAACACACTGATTAACACGGCTTAATATATTTAATTGAATACTCTTGTCGTGGGGCTTTTCAACAGACTCGTTCTGCTCGGAGTGGACAGGAAAATGGGATAGGGGAGGAGAGGAAAATGGGAGAGGAGAAGAGAAAAAATGAGAGGAGAGGAAAATGGGAGTGGAGGAGAGGAATGATGTAGAGGAGGGAGAATGAAGGAGGAGGGAGAGTGAAGGAGGAGGGAGAATGAAGGAGGAGGGAGAATGAAGGAGGAGGGAGAATGAAGGAGGAGGGAGAATGAGGGGGGAGGGCAGAGGAAAAATGTGAAGAAAAGGGAAATGGAAAAGGTGACAAAAAGAGCAGAAAGGAATGAAAGTAGGAAATGATGGAAGAGGAAAGATGCATGAAAAAGGAAAATACGAGAGGGGGATCGGAAGATGCAAGGAAGAGGGGAGAAAAGGAAAGTGATGAGGGTAAATTGTGGAGGATACTGAAATAAAAAGGGGAGAGGAGAATGGGGGATGAAGGACTGGAAGGAGAGTGTATGAAAATGGAGGTAATCACAAAAGGAAACAGGAGGAAACAGGATAATTGTAAAGAGAGTGATGGAGATAATGGGAGGAATGAGTCTGGAGGGATAACTGGAGGGAAGAAGGGTGTGTGAATGGACAAGTGAAGAATAAAGGTAAACAAACCCTGGAATGCCAGAAGCAAACACATAGGTAAAAATGGAGCGAGATTATATGTTGTGTTATATTATCCTCGGGGGGAGATTGGAACTTGATTACATTAAGAGGTATTAGGTAATTAGTATATTCAATAGTTGGCACAGGGGAAAGGGAGGGTTATACTCTAGTGATATATAACACTGTATATTATATATATATATATATATATATATATATATATATATATATATATATATATATATATATATATATATATATATATATATATATATATGTATGTATGTATGTATGTATGTATGTATGTATGTATGTATGTATGTATATATTCATATATATATAGAGAGAGAAAGAGAGGGAGAGAGGGAGAGAGAGAGAAAGAGAGCGAGAGAGAGAGGGATAAACTTAATGAGAGAGGAGAGCTCCACATAAAAAATTGTGATCCTCTGGTTTAGGACTCCAACATTCTACTGAAAATCATACACGAGTTTTTATAGATTCCGTCGTGTCCTTTGAATTATTTTTGATGGATGTTGTAATACAGACAACGTTACGGTCACGATAGTAGTTTCCACAGTCCCTCAGAAATCCAGGAAATCCCTCCCCCCTTGGTTACTGAGGGTTGCATAGGTTAAGGGTTAGTAGTGTTGGTAAATCTGGAGCAACTGATCCCTACAAACTATTCCAGGCAACAGGCCACCATTAATTTTGTTATTGTGGTCTTCGTTTCCTGGCATACTTTGGAGGAATCATGGCACTCGAATGTAACAAAAGTATACACTCTCTTTAAGGGTTAGTAGTGTTGGGTGTATCGAGTTGAAAATAATATTGGTGTTGGCTAGTTGGATTTTCACCAGATGATAATTATAAAATGTACATAGTCGATATCATCATAACTCGACATGTGGTTGGCCGAATTATTATCAACCAAGGTTATCTATTTCCATATTATAATTATATAAGAAAGTAAATCATATAGCCTATAGCTGGAATATTTTTATCAGTGTGTGTGTGTGTGTGTAGAAGCGAGGTCAACTTATCTTGGTTCAATGAAAGCAATACACAGATTTTGGTGTGATTTAAGCATGTGTTCGTCAGCATTGTTATTGTTTTTCTAAAGTTATGCATAATTACTAAGTTGTTTTGTTAACCATTTCTGCGACAAGGGATTTTTTCTATCATATAATCTTTGCCGGCATCAGTATGAGTATATTATATCGGGTCTAACACTCAATACAGTATGCAATGCACTGATATTATTTTAATATCTGAATATCATTATGCTTCTCTCCAAGAAAAATCAGGATGGTTTGCCAGATAAGAAGCGGTAAATATTTTTTATAGAAATTTATTCGTCGACCAAGAGTTGAAGAAAAACATTGACTGACAACTGGAGACACGATCGTAATATGTGATGCTAAGTTTGGAACACACTCATCAAATACACAGAGGGAAAGGCTTCAGGCAAGAAAACACACACACACAAACAGGTAAATGACGGACAGAGGGACAGTCGAACACGGCCAAGCCTTTTGTATGCAGTCTGAAACAAAAGTTGTGTCTACAGAATTTTTTTTTACCAGATATGCACAACACACAAAGATAATGTACACGAAAGTATTATGCTTCACAACCATAAAGGATAAACTCACAAACAACATTGTCAAACTCACAGACAACTCTTGTTTCTGACTGTACGGTACTGGAAAAGATCACCAAGATATGACCTTATAAGTTATAATACTAGCCAATCTACTTAAGGGACCTTGTGATGTAGTCAGATGATTGGAGGTTAATGAATCTTCAAAATATTCCCATGAAACACCACCTATATGGAAGGAGCTTGTTTTGTGGCATATAGAGAGGAGGAATCTGAAACCTTCAATTCCCATACACGATCACAGGGTCCTTAATAAGCTTTGTGTGGTTAGAATATACATTACTCCTGCTCAGATCACGACATCTTTGTCATCACCTTGCTAATTTTACCCTTTGCCTTTAACAGGGCACTTTTCTCTATCAGTGCCACATATTTTACATACATGCTTATAGTTTGACCCATTACCCTTTCCCTTACTCCTTCCATTCCCTCCCTTACCCATCCCATCCTTATGTCTGCTGCAAAATGTGAAGTAGCGACGTAGGCCACAACAAAAACCCACAACTGGATCGCGACATCAATTCTAAAACCCGTCACTGGCTAAGCCACCACTTCGCCATTATCTTGATTATTAAAATTCCGCCTGTCCTTCAGTCTGACCCGATTTTTCGTGGTATTGATGACGGGGGAAAGGTGGGTAGGTGGGTGGGTAGGTGGGTTGATTGGTCGCTGGGTGGAAAGGCAGGTAAGTAGGCATGGAAGTAAGGGAGGGCCATCCAACCACACACACAGCCACAACCAACCACAGTGCGTTAACTAAAGAATCAACCACGCAAAAATTCCCAGTGCGCCAACCACAACCATTACCATTACACCAACCAAACTATTATCACTTACACAAACCACATAACAACCAACCAGTCAACCAAAAAAAAACAATCAACCAATCAGTCAACCACACAACAACTAACCACAACATAACCAATCACAAGTCAACCCCAAAACAACTAACAGTCAACCATAACAAAACCAATCACAAGTTAATCCCAATTCAACCACACAACAACCAATCCCAAGTCCACCACATAACCAAGAGTCTGGGCAGGAAAAGTCCAGAGTAACAAATGGCACAACATTAATGGGTTATTAGTGGAGAGATTACGTGACAATCTGAGACACAATCCTGTATTACTGGAATGTATGAAGGGGATTCACCCTTCCAAACTCTTGTACCGCATCGAGTGTAACACGACAACGACGAGGGTGGGGTTAGTGATATATAGATGATGATAGTGGTGGTGGTGGTGGTGGTGGTGGTGGTGGTGGTGGGGTTGGTTGTTGATTCCTAAATGATGGTGATGGTGGTGGTGGTAATGGTGGGGTTGGTTGTTTATTCCTAAATTATGGTGATGGTGGTGGTTGTGATAGTGCTAACGATGGTGATAGTGCTACATAAATTATCAGCCCAGTATTGGAAGTCATACATACATAACAAACAAAACAAACCCTTTATTTTCTTTAGCCTTGCATATAAAACTTGTTATCATTTCTCTGTACACCAGAAGTCATATATACATAACAAACAATAACTTTTTTTTCTTTAGCCTTACATTTAAAAGTTGTCATCACTTCTCTCTAACTCCTATACTTCACACAGGATTCTATAAAATTGTTGCATTGTCATTGTTGTTCTCTCTCTTCAATCCATTCAAGTCTTTTCAGTCATCAGGGGTTAAACTACCGAGACATTTCACTGTTAAGGTGCTACACAACTCAAGGTTCTCATTCTGATGGCATTCGGGTGCCTCAGTCTCTACTAATCCTCACCCACATCACTTTTTACATAATGACTGTCGTAATTTACCAGGAATTATGTTTAGCAATTTTTCTTGTTTTTTATTATTTTTTATTCTTAGTTTTTTACTTTTAAACATTGAAAGTTCAGATCATTTAAGCTGCCAAAACTTGTGTGTGCGCATCAACATATCACTACCAGCTTGATTTAAATGTCTAAACTTGTAGACGATTTATGAAACATCCCTTTTTTTCGCGTGTTCGTATGCAATCCCATTTGAGGCAGCATTCAACACAGAGTTCCTTAATCATCTTTAAAAGCTCTTTCCCTGATTGGCCAACATGACCAGTGTCATCTACGAGTGAGCAATAGGATCCAGGCAGAACGTATGTAATCTCACTCATACAATCAAGTAATAGTGTATGTAATTTCACTCACACAATCAGGTAATGTAGCACAACTCATACAACTAATGCAGCTAAATATTGCAACACAGAAGCAGGGCAACTTAATCCTACCATAACTCATGACCAACACGAACACTGACTGACTAACCTCACCTCTCCCTCCTATACCATCCCATCCCTCTAACTATATCCCCTCCTTTCCCCTCCCCATTCCTCCCTCCATCATCCCCTCCCCTCCCACTATACCACATCCCTTTCCCTCCCCATTCCTCCCTCCCTCATCCCAAGCCCTTCCACTATACCCCCTCCCCATTCCTCCCACCATCCAACTATCCCCCTCCCTTCTCTTCTCCATTCATCCCTATCACCTCCTCCCCCCATCCCACAATACCTCCTCTCTTCCCCTCCCCATCCACCCCCCTCCCCCTCCATCCAATACCTTACTTCCCCTCCCCATCCTACCCACCTTCCATCCTACCCACCTCCCCCTCCTCCCCCTCCTTAAGACATTTCCCACATTGTTTCCAGAAATCTCACAATACATACTGGGCTCGGGGAATTTGCCTGCTTGAAGCCCAAATTAGGCGCCTTAAAAATGGCCAGATAACACGAATAATCCGCTAACGTAAACGGTGTTGCCGGACCCGTCGTATTTGAACGGGTAAATGGAGGGTTGTAAGGACAGGCAAATTGTTACGTGCCTCGTGTTTACACCAGGCGGACAAAAGAGAGCCAGAGTGGGTGCATGGGGGGGGGGGGGGGGGGTGAAAAAAAAAAATGAAAAGTCTCCTAATCCTTAAATTTCACCCCCGATTCACTTCAAATTATCAGGTCATCCTTCAGATCAGGTCACGGAAATGGTTTTTTTTATTTGGCTTTTGACGAGTCGGCGCCGGCTTGTATTGTATATCATATTGATAGTGAATATGTATAATAAATAAATACATACATACATTAATAAGTCAAACACTCACGTCAATACAACTAGGCTACAGCAGCCAAGGTATTATTTACTTTGTTTACTAACTAACATTCGGGTGTTAATATAAACAATGCTAAACCACAACCATCTTTCCTTCCCTTTACCATATAAATGTATTGTTTGTATTTACAGCTAAATATTTATAACTAATTTACAACTAACTCGGGCTGAAGAACCGAAACTTATGTCAGATACAACAAAGTACAAATAAAAATATATCAGTATTAGTGATATGCCTATTCATGTCATTGTGTGTGTGTGTGTGTGTGTGTGTGTGTGTGTGTGTGTGTGTGTGTGTGTGTGTGTGTGTGTGTAATATAACCTGTGGACATTATTACGTGGCAAGAAGCTTAACCTACCGTATGTCAAATGTCAGAACCCCTTTCCTCTCTTCTAAAAAAAAAAAAAAAAAAAAAAAAAAGGCGAGGCTAAAAGTCAAGAAGGAGAATATTTTCGAGGCTCAAAGTGGAGGGATAATGTATGTTACTATAGCAGGTGTCGTGTTGTTATCTCCTCGTCTCTCATCCCACACGTCCTGACACACTAGTAATCCCAAGGTATAAATAAATAAATAAAACGACATGAGGCCGGGCAACTACAACAACAACAACAACAACAGTGATGGTGGTGGTGGTGTTGGTGATAGTGATGTTGGTAGTGGTTGTGATGTTAATGGTATAGTGATAGTGGTGGTGGTGGTGGTAGTGATAGTGGTAGAAGTAGTAGTGGTGGTGGTGGTGATAGTGGTAGAAGTAGTAGTGGTGGTGGTAGTGATTATGATATTGATGGTGATGGTGATAATGGTGGTGATGGTAGTGATGGTGGTGGTGGTGAGTCGGACGGATGTGATTCTTATTCCCGGTTAACTGGCGTAATATGCGAGGGGGTCGGAGTCGTGTGCGAAGGGGCGTGTTATTTCTTAAGCAGCTTACCCGAGAGAGTTACGGTGGCCCCACATTAGGATTACAAGGCCCAAGAAAGAAAGAGAGAGAAAGTGAGAGAAAAAAAATTACATAGATACACAGCCCACACAGACCTTGCTGAGAGAGAGAGAAAGAGAGAGAGAGAGAGGGAGAGAGAGAGAAAGAGAGAGACTAAGTATATAACCTAGTGGACAAAATAATAATTATGCCTAACCATAATCCTACCTCCTCATCGTGAAAACCAGACCAATCCTAAACCCAAATATTACGAACTAAAATATACGGTACCATTCTTATCAAAAAATGTGTGCGGAAAAAAACTATGATCCTTTCATTTTCAAGCACCACAAATAACATCACAAAATCTCCTTCCTCCCTTTCAACATGTCCTGCTTATTAGTGATACAGCCGGGATCAGTGTACAGTAATGAGCCATGGTGAGTAGGCTATCCAGGTCTGCTTCAAATAGCCTGATGGAGTACCTAGCCTATTGGGAAAACCGGCTCCAGCAAGTATGAGACGGCATAAGCCTAGCAATTGGTTCCCTGGTATATATAAGTCACATACTCGGTAAGGTACCACGAAACATCAGCAAGATATTGATTATTTATTATATCTCGTGACTGTACAGTACGTAGGGTACAGGAATGGTTACACAGGCTTTATGGAAAGAGAGGTAATTATTCTGAAAGTAGCCTACTGTAGTGAATGTTCTACCAAGTGACTGTGATTGCCAAACAAACCTAATAATAATGTTGTATTGCAGGTAGGTCCTACGTAGTCTTACATTTCCTGTGTGTGTGTTGTAAACCCTCGAAAACAACAACAGCTTGTGTGCGGATTCTTGGCCAAAATAACAAACCTAATAATAATATTGTATTGCAGTTACGTAGTCTTACATTTCCAGTGTGTGTTGTAAACCATCGAAAACAACAACAGCTTGTGTAGGAATGTTTGTAGGCAATATAGTACCTCTGCTTGGGGTAGGGAAGACGGAGGGTAGAAAAGGGAGAAGAGATAGTGCCCATACAATACACCAAGAAATATATGTATAAGTATAAATGCATGCGTAGGAGCTCCCAGTATACTGTATGTTATTTATCGTCCTGCTGTCATCATCCTAATGGAATTGGGTTTGGGGAGGAGGGGAGGAGGGGGGAATGGGGAGAAGGGGGTGGGGAGGGGGAGAGGGAGGCATGGGGAATTGGGAGGAGGGGGTGAGGGAGAGGGATGAGGGATGGGGGAAGGGAGGTGGAGGAGGGAGTCGGTTTAGGGAGTGGCAAGGGTGTTGGGTATATGAGGAGGGGGAGGGTGTTGTTTGTTTTGGGTTAAATTGGAGAGCTACCGTGTCCTCCAGACTATGCCATAATACAGACCACTTCAGAAGGGGGATCTGTTTCGTTGCATTGTTTGGAGTAAGCAGTAGGCCTCTTATACTCTCAAAATGTATCAACCCCTTGACCCTGTGAATGCCCTTGTTATTTTCTGTTATCTATGTTGTGATGAAATCAAGACAATTTACCGTAATTATTACAGCAAATAACTACAGAATCGGTACTGTACTAAGGATATAATATTATAATGTTTATCAAGTTATCGTTTTCAAAATAGTACATCCATTAATTTGTGGTATTATGAACTCCAGACGATGGTATATAAAACTAAGATCACCAGTGGTAGTCAGAGGGATAATTAATCAATTGGCTGTGTAAATCAATCCCATTATACTCTGGATAACGCCAAACAACTTTACTCACCAGAAGGAAGTCCCAACCCAGTGAAGGGGCCTGAGCCAACAACAAACTGGTAAGGACCCTGTGATGTAGTCAGAAAATTGGAGATAAAGGAGTCCTTCAAGTATTACCACGAAACACACACACACCTATAGCCTATATGAAAGAAGCTTGTTTCGTGGCATAGTCAGGAGGAATCAGAAGCTTCCAATTTTCATACACGATCACAGGGTCATTAAGCTGATGTGGGGTGTGGTATGAGGAGTGTTGGCGAGTGAGAAGCATAAAATTTCTAGTCGAGGTTTACTTTTGGGTAGCAGTATAGCGAATGTTACTGTACTGGGCAAGGGAAAGTGGATTTGAGTTAGCCTATGTGGTGATTGGTGAGGGATAGGATTACGACGATTACAGAATTAAGAAATCTATACAGAAATGGCTAAAAATCAATAAATGACAGAGAGAGAGAGAGAGAGAGAGAGAGAGAGAGAGAGAGAGAGAGGTGGAGTGATGGGCTACAACCAGAGGAAGTGATGAAGACCAGGAAAGGTTTCAAGGGGAATCAGGAAGAGTGATGGGAATTCAGATGGAGCGAGGGGGAGTGAGTGTGTGAGTGTTGAGAATTGCTGGGGGAGTGAGTGTGTGAGGGCTGAGAATTGCTGGGGGAGTGAGTGTGTGAGTGTTGAGAATTGCTGGGGGAGTGAGTGTGTGAGTGTTGAGAATTGCTGGGGGAGTGAGTGTGTGAGTGCTGAGAATTGCTGGGGGAGTGAGTGTGTGAGTGCTGAGAATTGCTGGGGGAGTGAGTGTGTGAGTGCTGAGAATTGGTGGGGGAGTGAGTGTGTGAGTGCTGAGAATTGCTGGGGGAGTGAGTGTGTGAGTGCTGAGAATTGCTGGGGGAGTGAGTGTGTGAGTGCTGAGAATTGCTGGGGGAGTGAGTGTGTGAGTGCTGAGAATTGGTGGGGGAGTGAGTGTGTGAGTGCTGAGAATTGCTGGGGGAGTGAGTGTGTGAGTGCTGAGAATTGCTGGGGGAGTGAGTGTGTGAGTGCTGAGAATTGGTGGGGGAGTGAGTGTGTGAGTGCTGAGAATTGGTGGGGGAGTGAGTGTGTGAGGGCTGAGAATTGCTGGGGGAGTGAGTGTGTGAGTGCTGAGAATTGGTGGGGGAGTGAGTGTGTGAGTGCTGAGAATTGGTGGGGGAGTGAGTGTGTGAGGGCTGAGAATTGCTGGGGGAGTGAGTGTGTGAGTGCTGAGAATTGCTGGGGGAGTGAGTGAGTGCTGAGAATTGGTGGGGGAGTGAGTGTGTGAGGGCTGAGAATTGCTGGGGGAGTGAGTGTGTGAGTGCTGAGAATTGCTGGGGGAGTGAGTGAGTGCTGAGAATTGCTGGGGGAGTGAGTGTGTGAGTGCTGAGAATTGCTGGGGGAGTGAGTGTATGAGGTCTGAGAATTGGTGAATGAGGGGGTGGGTTAGGACTGAGAATTGGTGTGGTGGGGGGAGGAGAGAGGGGGGAGGTAAATAGGGGATGAAGGCTGGGGTGGAGGAGAGGGGGGGGACTGATTGATTGTTTGTTTAATATTAGGCACCGGAACAGCAAAGTCATACGGCGCCTGAGGAGTGAGGAAGTGGATGGGGGAAGATGAAAGTGGATGACAACTGGAGAAGAGAATTGGAGGGGAATGATTTGCTTGTTGGGGGGGGGTTGGAGCAGGGGGGAGAGGAGGGGAAGGGGGAGGGGGACTGTCTGGTGATGGGGGGGTCAGGGGTCAGGTTGGTGGGGGTGGGGAGGGTATGGGGGGAGGGGGACTGCCTGAGCCGCTGTAAATTTGATTGCTAGTTGTTTTACGATGCTTTTTACTGTCTTTATTTTATATCGCAATTACTTTTATGGGAAGGCCGTGTTTTTTTACGATAAAGGCATACGCGGGATTCCCCCTTCCTTGTTCACTCATATTCCTATACGTTTAAAGCTGGCAATAAAGTAGGAGGGGATTGTTTGTTGGAGGCCATTGGTAAACTACACACATCTTGGTTGAGCTATACTTGATGATGGTGTTAGGCTACAAGAGCAATGTAGTAAAATGTGAAAGGTGAGGGTTATTAGCGGTTCAAGACTCAGCCGTCACTCATCATTTGCACACACAAAACACTCCTACTAATAAGTCACTTCAGGATACCTTACATTTTTTTTTTCATTACAAAGCAAGCAAGCACCCAGAGGCTAAATTTATGAAGCCAAAAGTATACTATACAAATGAATGTCCGGTTTGCTATACGTTGTCAAGCCGGAAGTATAAAGGTTGCATGCCATATTTGTTGTTAGTGATATAGCCTATTAAATCATACAGACCAATGGGAATGAACTAACAACCACAACCAGCTATACATACATACCAAGTCCCACCAACTGTACAGATTGGTGTGTGAAACATTATACCAAAGCCTTCACACT